>PVKC010011975.1:0-24164 GCA_004027635.1 Crocidura indochinensis | reverse complement strand
TGGTAATGGCATGCTCCTGGGCGTTCCTGCCCTGGTTGGAACTCTGGGAGAGCGAGTTCTTTTTTTTGAGCCAAGATGGCTCACTCCCGCGAGTTCAGAGGACAGCAAGCAAAAGATAAACACAAAGAGAAGACACACTCACAGTTCTTTTTAGTTGGCCACACTCGGCAGGCGTGGATTCGCAGGGATTCCCAGCCTCTTGTTTTTTTTTTTTTTTATATCTTTTTTGTTTCTCTGTCTTTCTATTGAATTAGTGACTGTGGAAGAGTTTGAGGGAGGGCAAGGATGAAAATGACGTCTAATGGAGTTGAGTTTTGTCTATTACAATGATGAAATTTTTCGGTAATTAGCAGTATTTGTATGATCTTGTGAATGTGAAAACAAAAAACACTTTTGTCTGCTCCAAGAAATAAGAGAGGACACGCAGAAATGGAAATACGTACTCTGCTCATGCATTGGCAGTATTGACATCAATAAAATGGCAATACTCCCCAAAGCATTGTACAGATTTAATGCGATCCCACTAAAGATACACAAGACATTCTTCAAAGAAGTGGATCAAACACTTCTGAAATTCATCTGGAACAATAAATACCCTCAAATAGCTAAAGCACTCCTTGGGAAAGCAATATGGGAGGGATTACTTTCCCCAACTTTAAACTGTATTGCAAAGCTATAGTTATCAAAGCAGCATGGTAGTGGAATAAAGACAGATCCTCAGATCTGTGAAATAACCTTGAGTACTCAGAAAATGTTCCCTAGACATACAATCGCCTAATTTTTTTTTATAAAGGAGCAAGAAATCTTAAATGGAGTAAGGAACACCTCTTCTACAAGTGGTGTTGGCACAACTGGTTAGCTGCTTCCAACAAAGTGAACTCACACCCCCTGATAACACCACGTACAAAGGTAAAATCCAAATGGATTCAAGACCTAGATATCAGACCCGAAACCAGAAGGTAATAGAACAACATGTAGGTAAAACACTGTATGACATTGAGACTAACAGTATCTTTAAGGAGGAAGCAGCACTCTCCAAACAAGTGGAAGCACATATAAATAGATGGTACTATATTAAGCTGAGAAGCTTCTGCACCTCAAAGCAAATAGTGCCCAGGATACAAAGCCACCCACTGAGTCGAAGAAAGTTGTTTACCCAATACCCATCAGATAAGGGGCTAATATTCAAAATATACAAGGCGCTGACAGAACTTTACAAGAAAAAATAAAGCCATCTAATCCCATCAATAATTGGGGAGAAGAAATGAACAGACACTTTGAAAAAGTAGAAATACAAATGGCCAAAAGGCACATGGAAAAATGCTCTACATCACTAATCATCAGGGAGATGCAAATCAAAGCAACTATGAGGAACCATCTCACACCACAAAGATTTGCACACATCACAAAGAACGAGAACAAGCAGTGCTGACGGGATGTGGAGAGAAAGGAACTCTTATCTATTGCTGGTGGGAATGCCGTCTAGTCCAATCTTTATGGAAAGTGGTATGGAGATTCTTCCAAAACCTGGAAATTGAGCTCCCATACGATTCAGCTATACCACTCCTAGCGATATGCCCTAGGAACACAAAACTACAACACAAAAAATCCCTTCACACCTATATTCATTTTAGCACTATTTACAATAGTCAGACTCTGGAAACAACCAAGATGCCCTTCAACAGAGGAATGGCTAAAGAAACTGGTACATCTACACAGTGGAATATTATGCAGCCATCAGGCGAGATGAATCTTCCCTGTAATTCCTAGCACCCCTACCACCAAATGGGGTTAAGGAAAAATAATGACTAATAAGCTCCAAGCAGGAAAACATTGTGTTGAAGCCTTTTATCTCAGCATGCAAATGCTTAAAACTTAAACACTAAATGCTTTAATGCTCTTAATAGTAGGGACAATAATTGTACTCTTCTATAAGTCAGAATGTGGGCCAACTCTGTTTTTAGTAATCTATTTCAGGGTGGTTGCTTTAATTTTTTTTTTTTATCTATTCTACACTACAGATGGGAGGGGAAAAAAAGGCACCCTTAAAAATGTTGGGTTTTATTCTCATTTAGTGTCCAAATAAGAAAATAAAGAATAAACTAAGGAATATATAATAGTAGTCCAAGAAGTGATAATACTACAATATAAAATCATTAGAACATATAATCTATAAACATTTATGGGAACAATAACTGACTATGGAAAACAATATATTGTTGGAATTAGGGAGTTTGCTTACATATGTGTAGTAATTTTTTTTTTCACAGCCAATTTAAAGGAAACTTGAAATTCTACTGCACTAGTGCCTTTGGTCTAGAATTTTTTTAAGAGACATTAAAATATTAAAATAAGTACATAAATAACAGAAATAAGTAAGCCTCAAAAGAGATCAAATGTAGCAACAGTTTTCAAACCTATTTATTCTTCTTAGGCAACATACATGCCTATTACATAATTAGCCTAATACTAGGAATTATTTACAAGGGCCACACCGCTCACTTAGTTCAAGCTTTCTGAAATTTGGTCACCATTCCCATGGGCAACAGAGACAAATCTCTTATTCTACTTAAATCTGCTAAAGATCCCAGGATCGATCAATTTACTCTACTTCTATTCCAAAGAATCACATTTAGAAGTTTACTAAAAATAGCCATTTAATAATTGGCAAGTAGGCACTGTTTTACTGTTCTACTCCAATACATATGCACCCCTTCCTTTATGAATGTTCTATTTTAAGGGGAATTTAAACAAAACTAGAGATGTTGAGATTTATTTAGGCTAACTTTCTTTATTGAGGGTATATTATCTATAATGGCAAAGGATATGGAAGCTCAAGAGATAATTGTAAAAGATGAAAACAAAAAACATTAAGCTCCCAGAGCTTCACTGGTTTCTCAAATCCTCAAAACTCACCACTGGGTATAATTTCTAGTCTTTACCTCCCTTTACATCACTGGAACATTATAGAACTGTAAGTAATCGAGACAAAATAACTCAATACATTACTTGGCAAGTCTCTTTCCAGAATTTCCTTGTGAGAATTAGGTACTAGTCAATGATCTAAGAGTAGTATTACCTTTCAAATTGACCAGCCTCAAGGTCACCCGAGATCTATTATATTTTCAAATTTTTAGTGGAAATTAATTGCATTTGATAAAAATCCACCCTCATTTGGCAATGCAGGGGAATGCATCCAAGTCTCAAGTATAAAAAGTAAAGTCTACATTTTTTTTGCTGTGTACAAAAGTGTTCTATTTTAATATCTTTATTTAAACACCTTGATTAAAAATACGATTGTAGCTGGGTTTCAGTCATGTAAACAACACCCCCCCCTTCACCAGTGCAACATTCTCATCACCAATGTCCCAAATCTCCCTTCTCCCCATGCCACCCCCACCTGCACTCCAGACAGGCTTTCTACTTCCCTCATATCATTGTTATGATAGTTTTCAGAGTAGGTATTTCTCTAAATCCACTACCACTCTTTTTGGTGAGCTTCAAGTTGTGAGCTGGACCTTCCAGCCCTCCTCTCTTTTGTCTCTGAGAATTATTGTAAAAAAGTCATTTAATTTTCTTAAAACCCATAGATAAGGGAGACTATTCTGCGTCTATCTCTCTCTCTCTGACTTATTTCACTCAGCATAAAAAATTCCATGGACATCCATGTATAGGAAAATTTCATGACTTCATCTCTCCTGACGGCTGCATAATATTCCACTGTGTAGATGTACCAGTTTCTTTAGCCATTCCTCTGTTGAAGGGCATCTTGGTTGTTTCCAGAGTCTGACTATTGTAAATAGTGGTAAAATGAATATAGGTGTGAAGGGATTTTTTGTGTTGTAGTTTTGTGTTCCTAATATTGCTAGGAGTGCTCTGGCCCCACAAGTAAATTTTTAAAAAGATGTGAAATGGATCTTGATGGATAGACATATTCAAAGTTGGGAGGAAAGCTTATTACTGAATATTTTGTTTTATACATTTATTCATGACTTGGCTTGGTTGGTTGACTTGCCAAAAATAGCAGGATGGCAGAAGATCTTGATTACTAATGCGTAGTCCCCAGGGGCCTAAGCTATAAGACAGCAGATCTGTGTTTGCATTGTATGAGACCAACCTGGTTTAATCCCCAGTATCTCATATTGTGCCTGTGCCCCACTAGGAGTGATCCTGATTGCAGAGCTAGGAGTACTCCCTGAGATCTTCAGAGTGTGACCTCCCAAGATATCTATACTTAAGCACTTTTTAACTATCCTCTCTCTCAATCATTTTCGTATCCTTAAAGTTAATTCTTGAGGAGCATTATATTATCTGGTATAGTAAGCTGTCAATATTAATTTTAGTTGCAGGAGTATGTAAGATCACTAAGTTTTCTTTGCTCTTTATATGTCAACTTTTTGGGTCACATTTAAATATTAGATATATTAGAAATGCTTAAAACTTTTGGGAGATCTCTGTCAGATCATGTTTTAATTGAGGTAGGAGGGTAGCTGACCAAGCAGTCGGAAAATATATTCATTGGAGTCATCCTCATAGCCTTTCTCTGCCATGTGCTTTGTCTAGCTACCATATGCTTTCTCTCTAGCCAAGAGCTCAATCTCTCTTTCTTTTATTCAAAACCAAACTCCAATCCCAGGTTAGAGAAGGTCATTAAATACAAAGGCAACTATCTGTGGGTTTTTACATCTCAAAGAAAGAGTTTAGGGAAAAAGGAAGTGTGGGGAAGGGTTACATTAGAGAAACAATCCCAGGAAGTTTCTTTTGAGCCTTGAAGGAGAGCAGTTGTTTGTTCTGTTTTGGATCACACCAAAAAAGGAATAACTCCTGTTAGGGCATGGGGGACCATATGGTATGCTAGAGACTGAGCCTGGTCAATTTCATGCACTCCAGCCCCTCATTCTGGAATATACACCCCCCTCTCTCTCTCCGTCTCTTTCTCTGTCTCTCTCTCCCTGTTAAAAGGGTCCAAGAAAGCCTAATGCGAAGCCCAAGGTCCAGGACAGCCCAGGGTCCAGGAAAAGTCCATTGCCTCAATAAAGATCATGAAACATACCTTCAGAGACTACAAAAGCAAAGTGGGATTTATTCCAGAGCTCTGGGTCTCCATGGACAGCCATGCAGACTGAATCCGGAAGCCCCAGGTAATCTAGGAAGGTGTCTTTTATAGGTTTAAGGAACCTTAGGCCTATTCCTATTCCAGGTTTAAACACAACGTCCAATCAGGTGGTAAGCTTGTACTTTTTCAAACAAGGCCCAAATATGTCAAGTTCCTCTTAGGAGGGGTTTTGGCTGATGGCAGCCAGCCATTGATGCCTCAAGGTGAAATAGCTGATAAAGAGAGAACAAGAAGGCAGGACACAGAAAGGCTTATTATAGTATCTATTTTTATAAATTTAAATAATAACTATCTTGCTTTAAAAATAGTAAAATATATGTGAAAATTTCCAATTGACATAAAAATGGCCAGGTTTCATATAAAAATTTAAAAATGCAAAAGCTGAACCAGAGCAATATCACTGTTGCTTGTATGCTGCAGACCCGGGACCCATCTGGGTTTGATTACCGGCATCCCATATGGCCCCCCAAGTCTGCCTGAGTGATTTCTGAGCACAGAGCCAGTTATTACCCTTGAGTGCTACCGGATGTGGCCCAAAAATAAAATAAAAGCAAAAAAACTTTAAACAATATATTTATGTCAACATTTTGTTGATGTTTTTGGGCCACACATGGCAGTGCTCTGACGTTATTCCTGGCAAGTTCAGGTGACCATATGGCATACTAGAGCTAGAACCCAGGTCAACTGTAATATTGCTCCTGTTAAAGCTGACCAAAACTGGCGTGGACCCAGGTTGGGGTCTGGGTTTGGAGATGCAAAGCCAGGGGAGGCCAGATCAGGAATGCCCAAGGTCCGAGGAAACCCCACCGCTCAATTGAGGAAACACAAACCTAGGAGGATGCAATAATATGTAGGTTTATTCTTTTTCCAGGGATCCTGGGTGTCACCACAAGCTGGGGATTCGGTCTGCAGTGATACCCTGAGAATCCAGATTCACAAACATTTAAGGGAATTCATATGATAATGAGCATACAGGTCAAAGCATTTCATAGGTTGATAAAGTTTGAATCATCCAATCATTTTTTACAGAAAAGGCACAATTTTCTATCTGTTCAGCCCCTTCATAACATCATTTACCCCCAACTCCCAGGCTGATGGCATGCAGAGATATAGGTTGAACCTAATCTACAGGGTGGAGAACATATTCTCTTGACAGTGTAGTGATCTGAGCGAAGGGGAAGGGAGCCTTGTTCATTATGTCAAGCAAGCCAGGGACAGAAACGAGAATAGCATTAAACTAGATTTCACCCTTATTCTATAACTATGTGTTATTCTCTCTATACTTATGTATTATTCCTTTTTAGTGACTTATGAAATTATTCCTCCCTAATCTTCAAGGGCCATCTGTCCTCTGTGGGGATCTCGTTCTCAAGGGTCGAGGTGTTCCCCTGTTGGAATGTAAGATGATTAGTTGGTTTCCCCTCCCTTCAAGGTGTCTGGTGGAAAATAAGATGTTTATGCATTCCTTGGAATGTCCTTTGTGATTTGCAGCCTGATCTCAGGAATCAACTGTCTCCTTGGGCCTAGTCTCAAAAGTTACACTGTGAAATTCAAAGTTAAAAGGCTATAACCCAAAATCAAAAGTCACTTCTTTTCTAGACTCAACATTCCAACCCCTACATTTCAATTTCTGTTGTAAATGGTTATTTATCTGCATTTTTCACAGGTTGTTTTTGAAAGTAGCTAAATGGGTGGTTGTGTTCTTACCTACCTTTCTTTCAAAAGAAATAACAATGTAAATTCTCAGCTGGGAAACTATCTGGTTATATAATTTTTGAAGAATGTTCATGTTAAATTTGACATTTTTTTAAATTTTGGGGGGGGGGGGTCAAACCCGGCAGTGCTCAGGGGTTACTCCTGTCTCCATGCTCAGAAATTGCTCCTGGCAGGCATGGGGGACCTATGGGGCACCGGGATTTGAACCGATGACCTTTTGCATGAAAGGTCCATGCTATCTCCCGGGTCCCAAATTTGAAAATTTATTAGCAAGAATTTTTTTATTGTTTTAAAAATAGTTCTAACCAAGAGTTTGATTTGTTTGATTTTTTTTTTTTTTTTGTGAGAAATATTCAAATCTCGGGGCCGGGCGGTGGCGCTGGAGGTAAGGTGCCTGCCTTGTCTGCGCTAACCTAGGATGGACTGCGGTTCGATCCACTGGTTTCCCATATGGTCCCCCAAGCCAGGAGCGACTTCTGAGCGCATAGCCAGGAGTAACCCCCGAGCGTCACGGGGTGTGGCCCAAAAACAAAAACAAAAACAAACAAAAAAGAAAATCTCTGAACTAGTGGAGGTAATGTGTAAAATAAAAAATCTGGGGCCTGGGAGATAGCATGGAGGTAAGGCATTTGCCTTTCATGCAAAAGGTCATCGGTTCGAATCCCGGTGCCCCATATGGTTCCCCGTGCCTGCCAGGAGCGATTTCTGAGCATGGAGCCAGGAGTAACCCCTGAGCACTGCCGGGTGTGACCCCCCCCCCAAAAAAAAATATGTGCTTTATAGGTGTGTGTGTGTGTGTAATATGTAAAATAAAAATATATGGTGTGTGTAACGTGTAAAATAATATGTGGTGTGTGTGTGTGTTTGCTTGTTCCTGGCAATGCAGATGCCAGTTCATCCTGGATCAGCAGCATACAAGGCACATGCCCTGCTGGTGCTGGTGTGTTATCACTCCAGCCCAGCCTTTTCTCTTCACTGCTCTTCTTCAAGGCTGCATAGAAACTTCCTGGGATTGTTTCTTTTTTCCCTAAACTCTTTCTTTGAGATGTAAAAGCCCACAGATAGCTGCCTTTGTATCTGATGACCTTCCTCATCTGGGATTGAGGTTGGTTTTGAATAAAGGAAAGAGAATGAGCTCTTGACTATAAAGAAAGCATATGGTAGATAGACAAAGCACATGGCAGAGAAAGACCATGAGGAATAAAGTGAGCTGACTCCAATGAATATATTTTTTTGACTGCTTGGTGTATTATTTCCCCCCCGCACTATCCTGCTTATCAGACCCATCCACCTGCGGGATTAGAAACATGGTGCCTGGGGCATCTCACCCACTTTGTGGACTCTTATTAATATTTTATTTATAGTAATGAATTATATGTTTTATAATATGTTAAAATGTATCTTCAGGCAAGTGGACTTTATGTATGTATACGTACATATTGTGTGTCTATACTATTTCTACAAATTGTATCTACCTCTTTCAGTGTTGTGAAACCAACTTTGTTGGTATTCATGATTCTGGCTATTATAGTTGGGAGGAGAATAGAGGATTAAAGCTAATTAAAGTGTTACATAATGAATGTCTAATTCTTGTGTTCTCTGCATCACAAAATAAAAGTTTTCTAAACTGGGATATTATGCTGATATTAACAAAACTTGGAAAATATCCTCATAGTGCAGATTGATAGACTATTGAGATGGTGATTCAGGTAACAGACAAGTTATTTTAAGAACCAGTATGTTGGGGCCCGGGAGATAGCATGGAGGTAAGGCGTTTGCCTTTCATGCAAAAGGTCATCGGTTCGAATCCTGGTGCCCCATATGGTCCCCTGTGCCTGCCAGGAGCAATTTCTGAGCATGGAGTCAGGAGGAACCCCTGAGCACTGCTGGGTGTGACCCAAAAACCAAAAAAAATAAAAATAATAAAAAAAAAAAAGAACCAGTATGTTAGGTCAGTGCTGACATCATTTAGTTTGTGAGATTTCGTGTAATACAAGCTTCCTATTGCTTATGAAAATTCAACCCAAATGGTTGTTTGAAGATTGTTCTCATTCATTTCACTGTTCTCATAATATATTGGAGACAGGAAAAACCCTGAAGAATACTATTCTGGATTGTTAGAAGAATACTGGCCACATGACCAGAGGAATAGCACAATAGAAAGGACATTTGGCTTACACACCTGATCCTGGATTCAATCATCAGCATTCCCCATAGCTCCCTATTCACAACCATGAGTTTTTAATTCCTGAGTACTGCCAAGTGTGTTTCCCCCCACCCAAATTATAGGCCAGATTATAATAATTGTTGGCTCACTGTGTGCTCCCAGCGTTATTTCTGATCCTGAATTAGTGAAAATTCTATACTAACTACTGTTTCTGTGGCTATTGATATTATATGACTTATGTGGGCTTTCTGGACTCTTGAGTTTCCCTTTTCATAGACATTGTCTTTCACTGAAGAGCTGAGTGTTACATATAAAGACATGATTGGTTCCATGCTATTAACATTCTAGTGTCCAGAGGATGTATTGGGTTTCTATATACGATTCACTAGTTGCATTTTGCCTTTTACTTGAATGAGGGTTATGACATTGCATTTAAAATTTTAATATTAAAATCAAGAGGTAGTGATCTTTTTATTTTGAGGGGATTATTCGTAGATATAATACAACTCTGGGAAAGTTGAGTGTATGTTGTGTATGTAGGGAGGGGGAGTAAGAAGAACCTCAGAAAGGGCCCGGAGAGATTGCACAGCAGTGTTTGCCTTGCAAGCAGCCGATCCAGGAACAAAAGTGGTTAGTTCGAATCCTGGTGTCCCATATGGTCCCCCATGCCTGCCAGGAGCTATTTCTGAGCTGACAGCCAGGAGTAACACCTGAGCACCGCTGGGTATGGCCCAAAAACAAAAACAAAACAAACAAAAAAAAAAGAACCTCAGAAAAAAGAAATTTTGTTTTAGGTTTTTGGGTCATACCTGGTAGCGCTTGGTTTACTCTTGACTCTATGTTCAGAAATCACTCCCAGCAAGCTTGGAGAAACCTATGGGATGCCGGGATTCAAACCACTCTCCTTCTGCATGCAAGTCAAATGCCCTACCTTCATGCTATCTCTCCGGCCCCCAGAAATTTTTTATTAACACCTTTTCTTCTCTTTATTTTTAGTCTCTATAACCTGGCTTCACTGGAACTGAGAGAGAATCTTCTTACATATCTTCCTGAGTGAGTCTCGGGGAAGGGGAGATTCATTAGGGCATCTTGTTCTAAATTAATTTCTTTTTTTGTTTTGTTTTGGAGCTACAAGTGATGGTGGTGGTAATGCTCAGGAGTTACTCCTGACTCTACACTCAGGAATCACTTGTGGTGGTCTCAAGGGTGCTGGGGATTGAACCCAGTTTGGTTGCTTGCAAGGTAAATGCCGACTATACTATCACTTCAGTTCCTAAATTAATTTTTTTAGCATTAAATGAAAGAAATAGAACATAATTTTGTCTTAAAGAGATTGTGTCTTTTAGAATGTAATGTTTGGGATATATTGTCTTAATAACTCTTTCTATGCAGTATTTATTATGATAATATCAAAAGGAATTTAGTTTTGGAAACTAGAGTAAGTATTGACATCATTCTGCTCAGCATTTCTAAGTTCTAAGGGCTGTTTTTTCCCCCTTATATAGCTCTCTTGCCCAGCTGCGGAGACTAGAAGAACTTGATTTAGGAAACAATGAAATATATAATTTGGTAAGTATACAAGGAAGAGAGATTTGAATTTAACTATATCAAGTTAGTCACAAAATATTTTGGGTGGAGGATTTGCCAGTGATAGTTCTAAACTGGTATTTCCACTATGACAATTAAGAGAAATGTAGAAAATTTGGGGCCTGAAACGTGACTCAGCTGTAAAAGCACATTCCCTTAATGCATGAGTCCCTTTTCCATCCTTGATATCAAGCAAAGAAAAAAGGAAATAATAAAGTTCAGTTTGCATAGCTCAATTTATAATTAAGAGAAAAGATTTCAGTGTGTGTGTGTGGGGGGGGTAAGGAGTAGAGATGATGATGATGATGATGATGATGATGATGATGATGATGATGATGAGCACAAGTAAAAATGACCATTATACTTAGAGAAAGTTGGAGCTAGTTAGGAAAGTAGTTTGGTATGGGAGAAGTTTGAGCAGCATTCTCTTCAATACTATCATTACCTCTTGAATCAAAATTCCTTTTTTTATTTTAATGGGGATGAGAGGGGGAAGGATGGGAGAGCACAACAATGTTTTGTGCCTGCTCTTGGCACAAAACTTGAAGGACCACAATGTGCCAGGGATCAGACTCAGCTTCCTTCATGCAAAGCATATACTAATCCATTGAGCCATCTCTTTTGTCCCAGAAGCTTTTCTTTGTTAATAGAAAACTAAAAATCAAATCTTTGTTAGCATAACATGATCTTTTTGTTTTAGCCAGAATCAGTTGGGGCTCTCTTACATCTAAAGGATCTCTGGCTGGATGGAAACCAATTGTCAGAATTACCTCAGGTAAGTAATTTACCTTTTCACCTTTAAAATATATAGTCTCAGTCAGCATCCGCATCTATTTTGTGCATCCAGAGATCTTTTTTTTTTTCAGTTTTGGCTTTTGGTTCACACTCGGCAGCGCTCAGGGTTTACTCCTGGCTCCATGCTCAGAAATTACTCCTGGCAGGCTCGGGAACCATATGGGATGCCAGGATTTGAACCAATGACCTCTTGCATGAAAGGCAAATGTCTTACCTCCATGCTATCTCTCTGACCCATACAGATCTTTTATAAGAAAAAAATATCTTGAATGCCAGAAACCATTAGTTGAAAGGCCCATTTGGAAATATTAATTATTAACCATGCATTATTGCCATATAAAAATTGAAGACCTCAATCCACCATTCTTGAAGATAGTAAATACTTCCCTTAGTTTTCAAGCCTGTTCTGTTTCATCCTTGCTACCCATATGGCTTAATCCAAGAACCGCAAATTCATAAATTTCCAGACCCCCTGATTCTGATATTAAACATTTCTTCCACTTGTTATGCTGTCCAAGTGCTCTGGAATAATTTTTACTATATTTTGCCTGGGAATAATTGATAACAAAAGCATTTTTAAATTTTATCTAATAGCTTTTTCCAAATGTTGCTTATGGTTTAGTTGGCATGTCTTGGTGTTTTGCATACAACTACTAAATTGAAAATCAAGTCCCAAATGAAAAGGAGTCTTTTCCTGTGTAGTATTCTAAGTACACAGATAGCTTTTGGAATGTTAGAAAGCACATGCTTCTTCTCACTAAGTCAACAAGAAACCTGTGCAAGCAAACAGCATCTACAGAAGCAAGTGTCATCATCATCTTTTGTTTTCTTCTACAACTGTTAGGAATTTTATTCTTTGATACTTCACAATGAGAATACATTTTATGATTATGTAAATAAATGATGTGTATATATGCCCTGTCTTAAAAACAAAACTTCAATAGTTGTGGCTGAAATGGATACTTTAAAATCTCATATGCTTCTCACTTAATAAATTGCTACTACAGCAAACCAAACACACAAGTCTCATGGAGTCAGATTTTTTTTCTAGGTTCATTGAAAGTCGAAATAGATTCAGGTTCTCTCCTAAAATGAATAGAAATGTATTCTGGAGTCCTAGAGATATCAAATTAAGGAATGGGGTGAAGAATATATGTGAGGCAGGAGAGATTATTGAAGACTATATCTGATCACAGATGAAATGTAGATGAAGGAATTTATACTCAGGTAGATATCAGGGATCTGTGAGTTGTCACTTATTGATTTGATCACCTGAATAAGTGCCTGCTGAGTTCCAGGAAGGAAAGTGTGGAAGCACAAATTTTATAGCATACCTTGGTCTTAAACTGAGGTCTAATTTAAATAGACAAATGCTAACAGTTCAAATGAGAGGGGGATAAGTAAGAATTGAATTTAAGAGAGAAAATAATACTAAATTTGTGATTGTCAACTAATGCTTAAATGCATGCTAGACTCATTGAAATGCAACTTTCCCCAATTTCAAATAGATTGCTTCTCTTAAAGGCATCATGCTTCTCTTTTGTTATAGGTAAAGGTTTTACTGGGTCTATACACACTAGTTTTGCTAAGAAACAGTTGCATACAAATGTTTCTTGTAAAAAGTGCTGCTTGTCATGGAAGATGAAAAGTAGATGATTTACCATTAAAAATACATTTTAAACAACACCCTTAAAAAAGCTGGGGTGGTCATTTTAATATCAGACAACGCAAACTTTAGACTCAGAAGAGTTGTAAGGGACAAAGATGAACACTACGTACTAATCAAGGGATATTTGCAATAGGAAAAATCACAATACTAAATATATATGCACCTAATGAGAGACCAGAAAGTTGTGTCTAATACAAGTATTGACAAATTTTAAAGAGTACATCAATAGTAAAACTATAATTATGGGAGACATCATCACGGCCCTGTCAACATGTGATAGGTCAACCAGACTGAAACCCAACAAAAATATATTAGACCTGAAAAAAGAATTGGAAGAACGAGGCCTAGTAGATATATATAGGACACTTCATTCCTAGAAACATTCCTAGAATGTGTATTCCTGGATACACATTCTTCTCCAGTGCAAAAGTGTCATTCTCCAGGATAGACCAAATGCTGGTACATAAAACATATCTCCATAAAATCAAAAGGATAGAAATTTTGCAGGCTACCTTCGCTGACAATAAAGCTCTGAAATTAGATATGAACTACAAAGTCTCACAGAAGAAAAACTTTAACAACTGGAAATTAAACAGTGGGTCCTAGAGGAAATTAAAAGTTTTCTGGAAACAAATGACAATGAGGACACAAACTACCAGAATCTATGGGACAAAGCAAAAGCCATACTGAGAGGAAAATTTATAGATTTTTAAACAGACATCTGGAAGGAAGAAGGGGCATACCTGAATAGCTTAATGACACAGCTTGTGGGGCCGGGCGGTGGCGCTGGAGATAAGGTGCCTGCGCTAACCTAGGACGGACCGCGGTTCATTCCCCTGGTTCCCCATATGGTCCCCCATGCCTGCCAGGAGCGACTTCTGAGCGAATAGCCAGGAGTAACCCCTGAGCGTCACCGGGTGTGGCCCAAAAACCAAAAAAAAAAAAAAAAATGACACAGCTTGTAGAATTAGACAATTATCAACAAAAGGAACCAAAAATAGGGAGACAGAAGCAAATAACAGAGCTTAGAGCAGAAATCAATTAAGTGGAAACCCAAAAAACAATCTGAAAGATCAATGAAAGCACAAGTTGGTTCTTTGAAAAAATAAACCAGATTGATAGACTCACAAAGAGAGAGAGAGAAACTTGATAACCCATATTAGAAATGAAAAGGGAGTACACTACAGATATTGCAGAGATTTAAAGGGTAATCAGAGATTACTTCGAGAACATTTATGCCACTAAAAATGAGAACTTTGAGAAGTGGATATAGTTTTGAGATCTTATAATCTTCCGTGATTGAACAAGGAGGATGTAGCATATTTAATCACCCCATCACTATTGAGGAAATGAAAACAGTAATCAAATGTCTGCCACCAAAAAGAACACCAAGGTCCAAATGGATTCATTAATGAAGTCTTTCAAACCTTTCAAGAGGAACTACTACCAATCGTGGCCAAGCTCTTTCATGGAATTGAATGAAAAAAGTGTGTGTGTGTGGGGGGAACATTTCCAAACAGCTGCTATGGAGCCATATCACCTGATACCAAAGCCAGACAGAGATACTGCCAAAAAAGAAAATTCCAGACCAATTTCCCTGATGAAAAAGATGCAAAGATTCTCAATAAAATTCTGGCAAATAGAATTCAATGCCTCATCAAGGAGATCATTGATTATGACCAAGTAGGTTTCATCCCAGGAAAGCAAGGATGGTCTAACATCTGTAAATCTATGAACATAATACACAACATCAACAAGAAAAATAAAAATCAACTTTAACAGTGGGAAATTAAATAGCCTGCTACTGAAGAACCAATGGGTCTGAGATGAAGTCAAAGAGGTAATCAAAACTTCCTGGAAACAAATGACAATGAAGTTACAAACTATCAGAATCTATGCGAAACAGCAAAAGCAATATTAAGAGGAATATTTATAGCTTTGCAAGCACACATCAGGAAGGAAGAAGGGGCATACCTGAATAGCTTAATGACACAGCTTGTAGAATTAGAAAATTATCAACAAAAGAAACCAAAAATATGGAGACAGAAGGAAATAAAAGAGCTTAGAGCAGAAATTAATGAAGTAGAAACCCCAAAAACAATCTGAAAGATCAATGAAAGCAGAACTTGGTTCTTTGAAAAAATAAACAAGATTGAAACTATTGGCAAAACTCACAAAGAGAAAGAAACTTGATAACCCGTATTAGAAATGAAAAGGGGGGATTTCTGCTGGTTTCTGCCGGAAGTCAGAAGGGCGCAGAAGCCATCTTGGGCCATGCGGCTTCCAGCTGCCTGACACTGGATTTCATTAGCGTTCCTGCTGGTGATCCTGCCTGCTTCAGTGGACATTCACACACTGATTCCTGCTGGTTTCTGTTTGGTGTCAGGAGGGCGCAGAATCCATCTTGGGCCATGGTGTTTCCAGCTGCCTGAAATTGGATTTCATCAGCGTTCTTGCCGGAGATCCTGCCTACTACAGAGAGTTAATGGCTGACTCCGCCATCCTGCTGTGCCTCGGATGACGCTGAGATCTTGAAGGGAACTCTTTGCTTTGTTTGTCTGACTTCCCTGAATACTTGAAGCTATATCCTCAGAAGCCTAGGAAGCGCACCCCCCCCCCAAAAAAAACTGTCATCTAGAGGCCGCAGAATGGCACAGCTGCTCCACTTCGTGGCCACGCACTCTTTCTAAGCAATGAACCCCACCACAACACGCTAAAAAAAAATCACATTATAAGCGTGACAATGGGGAAACCTCGCAGGCAAACACCATGCACAGAGAATGAAGATGATAGTTCGGATGACCTAAAAAATTCCAACCATCTGATTAACCTCTCAGATAAGGAACCTAAAATAGAAATATGGAAGATATTTGTAGAACTCAGAGAAAGCATAGATCAATCTGAACAGAACACAAAGACAGAAATCAGAAAACTCCAAACTGAAATAACATCTGAAAAACAAGGTAGTTCAACTGAAAACCTCAATGGATGGCCACACTAGCAGGGTAGCAGCAGCTGAAGAAAGAATCAGAGTACTGGGAGATGAGATGCAGAAAAACTCAACACAACAGAAGAAATTGGAAAAGAACCTTAAGACAAACGATCAGGCAATGGAAAAAGTACTCAAGGAATATGAATAGATGAAAATAGAAATCTTGATAAATTCAACAGAAACAACATAAGAATCATTGGAGTTCCAGAGGCCCAGGTAGGAGATTTCCAGGAAAAATCAACTGTCAAAGACATCAGCAAAGAGTTACTCCCATCATTAAAGACTACATGCTATCAAATCCTGCATGCCCGAGGAGTACCAAATAAAAGAGACCTAAAGAAAAACACCCCAAGACACATCCTAGTTACAGTGACAAATCCCAAAGATAGAGATAGAATACTGAAAGCATCAAGATCAAAAAGGGAAATTGCATTCAAAGGAGTATCCTTAAGACTTACAGCAGACATGTCACAAGAAACTCTCAAGGCCAGAAGACAGTGGAAGGATATTGTGACGAGACTGAATGAAATGAATGCCCACCAAGAATATTGCACCCAGCCCGACTCACGTTTGAAGGTTTGAAGGAAGGATACATAGCTTTATGGATAAACAACAGCTCAGAAACTTCGCAGATCAAAAACCAGCCTTACAGGAAAAGCTGAAAGGTTTACTTTAAGACAGGAGAGACCAACAAACACAGCAAACTTATCTACAAAGATGACATTAAATCCTATGACAACTATCTCCCTTAATGTCAATGGCTAAATTCACCAAATAAAAGACACAGAGTGGCAAAATGGATCAAAAGTATGAACCCAGTCTTCGGCTGCCTACAAGAAACACACCTGAATAATTAAAGCAAACATAGACTCAAAATCAAAGGCTGGAGGAAAATCATTCAAGCAAACAGCAACTTTTAAAAAAGCTGGGGTGGCCGTATTAATATCTGATGACGTCAATTTTATAATCAGAAAAGTGGTAAGGACCAAAGATGAACACTTTTTACTGATCAAGGGATATGTGCAACAGAAAAAAAATCCGACTTTTAAACATATATGCACCCAATGGGAGATCAGCAAATTAATAAAATTATTCACAAATCTGAAAGAAGACATCAAAAATAACACAGTAATTGTGGGAGACCTCAACGTGACCCTGTCAACAATTGATAAGTCAACCAGACTGAATCCCAACAAAAACATACTAGCCCTGAAAGAAAAATGGAAAAAAAAGGACTAGTAGACATATATATGACATTCCACCCCCAAAAACCTGGATACACATTCTTCTCCAATGTACATGGGTCATTCTCCAGGATAGACTACATTCTGACACATAAAACATACATCCATAAAATCAAGAGGATAGAAATCTTGCAGGCTACCTTTACGGCCCACAAGGCTATGAAATTAGATGTGAACTACAAAGCCACACAGAATAAAAATTTTAACAATTGGAAATTAAACGCCCTGCTACTGAACAACTTGTGGGTCCGGGAGGAAATCATACAGGATATCAAAACTTTCATGGAAACAAATGATAATGAAGGCACAAACTGCCAGAATCTATGGGACACAGCAAAAGCGGTCCTGAGAGGAAAATTTATAGCTTTACAAGCACGCATAAGGAAGGAAGAAGGGGCATACCTCAATAACTTAATGACACAGCTCACAAAATTAGAAAATGACCAACAAAAGGAACCAAAAATAGGGAGACAAAAGGAAATAAAGCAGAAAGCAGAACTCAATGAAGTGGAAAACCCAAAAAACAATTCGAAAAATCAACAAAAGCAGAAGTTGTTTTTTTGAAAAAAAGAAAAAAACAACAAAACAAGATTGATAGACCATTGGCAAAATTCACAAAGAAAGGAGAAAAGCCTAATAACCCATATTAGATATGAGAACAGGAAGATCACGACAGATATTTCAGATATCCAAAGGGTAATCTGAGACTACTTTGAGAAACTTTATGTTACTAAACATGAGAACCTAGAAGAAATGGATAAATTCCTGGACACTTATAACCTTCCATGGTTAAGTAAAGAGGATATAGCTTATCTAAACACCCCCATCACTATGGAGGAAATTGAAACTGTAACCAAACATCTGCCTAAAAAGAAAAGCCCATGCCTAGATGGATTTACTAATGAATTCTTTCAAATGTTTCAAGAGGAGCTACTACCACTATTAGCCAAGCTCTTCCATGCAATTGAAAAAACTGGAATACTCCCGAACAGCTTTTATGAAGCCAACATTACCTTGATACCAAAACCAGACAGAGATGCTGCCAAAAAAGAAAATTACTGACCAATATCCCTGATGAATGCAGATGCAAAGATATTCAACAAAATTCTGGCAAATAGGATCATCAAGATCGTCATCAAGAAGATCATACACTATGACGAAGTAGGTTTTATCCCAGGAATGCAAGGATGATTTAACATCCATAATTCTATTAACATAATACAAAATATCAACAAGAAAAATAAAAATCACATGATCTTATCAATAAGTGATGATAAAGCATTGATAAGGTCCAACACCCATTCTTGATCAAAACTCAGCATATGGGAATGAAAGGAAACTTTCTCAATCTAATTGAAGCCATCTACCACAAGCCAAATATTATCCTTAATGGAGAAAAAAATAAAAGCCTTTCCTCTAAAAAATTCTTGTACAAGACAAGGCTGTCCACTCTCAGAACTCCTCTTCAACATAGTGCTGGAAATTCTTGCTATAGCAATCCGGCAAGAAAGAGATATCAAGGGAATCCAGATAGGAAAGGAAGAAGTCAAGCTCTCACTGTTTGCAGACGACATGATACTCTACTTAGAAAACCCTAAAGACTCTACCAAAAAGCTTCTAGAAACAATAGACTCCTATAGCAAGGTGGCAGGCTACAAAATTAACACACAGAAATCAATGGACTTTTTATACACCAATAATGATAGGGAAGAGACGGAAGTCAAGAAGGCAATCCCATTCACAATAGTGCCACACAAACTCAAATATCTTGGAGTCAGCTTGACCAGAGACGTGAAGGACCTATACAAAGAAAACTATAAAGTCCTGCTCCAAGAAATAAGAGAGGACACACAGTAATGGAAACACATATCCTGCTCATGGATTGGCAGGATTAACATCATTAAAATGGCAATACTTCCCAAAGCAATATACAGATGTAATGCTATTCCCTTAAAAATACCCATGACATTCTTCAAAGAAGTGGAACAAACACTTATGAAGTTCATCTGGAACAATAAACACCCTTGAATAGCTAAAGCACTCCTAGGAAAAAGGAAAATGGGAGGCATAACTCTCCCCAACTTTAAACTGTACTGCAAAGCAATAGTTATCAAAACAGCATGATATTGGAATAAAGACAGACCCTCAGATCAGTGGAATAGGCTTGAGATCTCAGAGAACCTTCCCCAGACATACAAGCGCCTAATTTTTGACAAAAGAGTAAGAAAGCTTAAATGGAGCAGGGAAAACCTATTCAACAAGTGGTGCTGGCAGAACTGGTTAGCCACTTGCAAAAAAGCAAACATAGATCCCCAGTTAACACCATGTACAAAGGTAAAATTCAAATGAATTAAAGACCTTGATATCAGACCTGATACCATAAGGTATATAGAACAACACGTAGGTAAAATACTCAATGACATTGAGACGAAAGGCATCTTCAAGTACGAAACTGCACTTTCCAAACAAGTGGAAGCAGAGATCAACAGATGGGAATAAATTAAAATGAGAAGCTTCTGCACCTTAAAAGAAATAGTGCCCAGGATACAAGAGCCACCCAGTGAGTGGGAGAAACTATTCACCCAATACCCATCAGATAAGGGGTAATCTCCAAAATATACTAGGCAATGACAGAACTTTACAAGAAAAGAATATCTAATCCCATCAAAAAATGGGGAGAAGAAATGAACACTTTGACAAAGAAAAAATACAAATGGCTTAAAGAGATATGAAAAAATACTCTTCATCACTAATCGTCAGGGAGATGCAAATCAAAGCAATGATAATATACCATCTCAAACCACAGAGAGTGGCACACATCACAAAGCACAAGAACAATCAGTGCTGGCAGGGATGTGGAGAGAAACGAACTCTTTTCCACTGCTGGTGGGAATGCTGTCTAGTCCAACCTCTATGGAAATCGATATGGAGATTCCTCAAAAAACTGGAAATTGAGCACCTATTCGACCCAGCTATTCCACTCCTAGGGATATGCCCTAGAAGCACAAGAATAAAATACAAAAATCCCTTCTCTACACCTATATTTGTTGCAGCACTATTCATAATAACCAGGTTCTGGAAACAACCAAGATGCCCTTCAACAGAGGAATAGCTAAGGAAATGGTGGTACATCTACACAGTGGAATATTATGCAGCATCAGGAGAGATGAAGTCATGAAATATTTCTGTACGTGGATGTACATGGAATTTATCACGCTGAGAGAAATAACTCAGAGCCAGAGAGATAGATGCAGAATAGTCTCACTCATCTATGAGTTTTGAGAAAAATAAAAGTCATTTTTACAATAATACTCAGAGACAATGAGAGGAGGTCTGGAACTTCCAGCTCACTTCATGAAACTCACCATAAAGAGTGATGAGTGCAGTTATAAAAATAAGTACACTGAGAACTACCATAACCATATGAATGAATGAGGGAACTGGAAAGCCTTTCTAGAGTACAGGTGGGGTTGGGGTGGGATGGTGGGAGATTTGGGATATTGGTGGTGGGTATGTTGCACTGGTGAAGGGGGTTGTTCTTTACATGACTGAAGCCTATCACAATCATATTTGTAATCAAGATGTTTAAATAAAGGTATTATAAAAAACACCTTGCCACATAAAAAAAAAGGAAATGAAAAGACAGAGATCACTATTGATATTGCAGAGATTTAAAGGGTAATCAGAGATTACTTCAAGAAACTTTGTGCTGGGGCTGGAGAGATAGCATGAAGGTAGGGCTCTTGCCTTTCATGCAGAAGGTCATTGGTTCAAATCCTGGTGTCCCATATGGTTTCCCATGCCTGCCAGGGACTATTTCTGAGCAGATAGCCAGGAATAATCCCTGAGCACCGCTGGGTATGGCCCCAAACCAACAACAAAAAAAAGAAACTTTATGCCATGAAACATGAGAATCTGGATGAAATGGTTAAATTTTTGAGCTTTCATAATCTTCCGTGATTGAACAAGGAGGATGTAGCATATCTAAATAATCCCATCACGATTAAGGAAAATAAAGGTGTAATCAAATGTCTCCCCAAAGAGAAAACCCAGTTCCTGATGGATTCATTAATGAATTCTTTCAAAACTTTCAAGAGGAACAACTACCAATCCTGGCCAGTCTTTTTCATGAAACTGAAAGAACGGCAACATTTCCAAGCACCTTTTATGAAGCTAATATCACCTTGATACCAAAACCAGACAGATACTGCCAAAAAAGAAAATTACAGACCAATGTTCCTGATGAATACAGTTGCAAAGATCCTCAATAAAATTCTGGCAAATAGTATTCAATGCCTTATCAAGAAGATCATTCACTATGATCAAGTAGGTTTCATCCCAGGAATGGAATAAGGGTTTAAAATTCGTAAATCCATCAACATAATACATTATATCAACAACAAAAATTAAAAATCACATAATCATATCAATATAAATGAGAAAGCATTTGATAAGGTCTAACATCCATTCTTGATAAAAATAAAAGTCATGATGGGAATGAAAGGAACCTTTCTCAAACTAGTCAAGGCCATCTACCACAAGCCATTGGCAAATACCCTCAATGGAGAAAAACTAAAAGTCTTTCTAAATTCTGGTAGAAGACAAGGTTGTCCCTCTCAACACTCCTATTTAACATAGTACTGGAAGTACTTGCTACAGCGATTAGGCAATAAAAAGATATCAAGGGAATCCAGATAGGAAAGGAAGAAGTCAAGCTTTCACTGTGTGTAGATAACATGATACTATACTTAGAAAACCATAAAGACTTCACCAAAAAGCTTTTAGAAACAATAGATGCATATAGCCATGTAGCAGGCAATAAAATTAACACACAAAAATCAATGGCCTTTTTATATACACCAATAATGATAGGGAAGAAATGGACACTAAGAAAATGACACCATTCACATTGGAGTCAACTTGACTAAAGACGTGAAGTACCTATACAAAGTAAACTATAAAGCTCTGCTACAAGAAATAACAGAAGACATGGAAATGGACACACATACCCTGCTTCTGGATTGGCAGGATTAACATCATTAAAATGACAACACTCTCCAAAGCATTTTACAGATTTAATGTGATCCCTCAAAAGATACCCATGACATTTTTCAAAGAAGTGGATCAAACACTTCTGAAGTTTATCTGGAACAATAAACACCCTCGAATAGCTAAAGCATTCCTGGGGAAAGGAATATGGGAGGAATTACTGTTCCCAATGTTAAACTATGTTACAAAGCTATAGTTATCAAAACAGCATGGTATTGGAATAAAGACAGAGCCTCAGATCAGTGTAATAGGCTTCAGTACTTGACAATGCTTTCCAAACACTTGTCACCTAATTTTTTGATAAAGGAGCAAGAAATCCTAATGGAGCAAGGAGAGCCTCTTCAACAAGTGGTACTGGCAGAACTGGTTAGCTATTTGTAGTAAAGCAAACTTAGACCCCCAGTTAACACCATGTAGAAAGGTAAAATCCAAATGAATTAAAGACCTAGATACCAGAATTGAAAACATTAAGTACATAGAATAACACGTAGTTGAACACTTCATGCCATTGAGACTAAAGGCATCTTTGAAGAGAAAACAGCACTCTTCAAATAAGTGGAAGCATAAATAGACAAATGGGATTATATTAAGCTGAAAAGCTTCTGCACCTCAAAGGAAATAGTGCCCAGAATCCAAGAGCCACCCACTGAGTGGGAGATACTATTCATCCAATAGCCATAAGATAAGGGGCTAATATCCAAGTATACAAGGCACTTAGAGAACTTTAGAAGAAAAAAAAAAAATCTAATCCCATCCAAAATTGTGGAGAAGAAACTAACAAATACTTTGTGAAAAAGAAATAGAAATGAAGAAAAGGCACATGAAAATATGCACCACATCACTAATCATCAGGGATATGCAAATCAAAACAACTATGAGGTAACATATCATGCAACAGAGATTGGCACACATCACAAAGAATGAGAACAAGCCATGCTGTGGGGGATGTTGGAAGAAAGGAAATCTTATTCAATGGAATATTATGCAGCCATCAGAAGAGATGAAATTTTCCTATACATGGATGTATATTGAATCTATTATGCTTAGTGAAATAAGTCAGAGGGAGAGAGATAGACATAGAATGGTCTCACTCATCTATGGGTTTTGAGAAAAAGAAAATACATTTTACAGGATTTGTGGAACTGGAATCTGATCTCATTTTTTTCCTTATTATTATTGATCCTATAGCCATTTATTTATTCTTAGTACCCGTCTCTTCCTCTATTTAGTGAGAATAATTTCCTGTCTGAAATTAAGAGTAAAATGAATCCCTCTTGAGCTCTGGTCTATCTGTGATGTATGCTTTCATGTTTTTATTGGAAGGGGTCTGGAAATTTACTCCAGACTTCACATGCAGGCATATGATCCAGAAACATCCTTTGTACTATGTTGGGATTTGCATATATCCCCTCGCATACACACTCATAATCACTGTAACAAATTTCTCCCTACTGTAGTAGATTTAAGCCTTAATTTTTATTTCTTTGTCCTTGGTATAGGAAATAGGAAATCTGAAGAACTTGCTGTGCTTAGATGTCTCTGAAAACAGGTTGGAGAGACTTCCTGAAGAAATTAGTGGCCTGACTTCACTAACGGATTTAATTATTTCCCAGAACTTATTAGAAGCAATTCCAGATGGCATTGGTATGTATTGAAACACTGACCAGTGTAGATGCTCATTGTTTTCTCGAACCTTTGGACTGTACTTGGATATTTTTTGTCACCAACCTTAGGCATAAGGGATGTTGCACTTCTTATGTACTCTGTTTTCAGAGGAGGACTGCAGAGATTATTCATTATTGTTAAAGTTTCTCTCTAAGCATCTGTTT
>PVKC010011974.1:0-24176 GCA_004027635.1 Crocidura indochinensis | reverse complement strand
GAGGCACGGGGGACCATATGGGGCACCGGGATTCGAACCGATGACCTTTTGCATGAAAGGCAAACGCCTTACCTCCATGCTATCTCCCGGGCCCCAAGAGTATATGATGTTAACAGAACTTAGAAACCTCAGAAAATCATACCAGGTCCATACAGAGAATATTTTCTCAGCCACCCTTAAGAGTTTTCCTTATTCCTTAGTGAGAAGAAAGATGACTTTCTGTATCATGAATGACTTACTGTATACAATTGTAAGTTAACTGTAAGTGACTAGATTGGTCTTATTTCATAGCAGTAGTGTAGCACTCTCCATATTTTCCTTTGTGACCTTCATAGTCCTGGGTTATAGGAGCCTGCCTATAGCTATTACTACAGCAAGATACCTGTCTGAGATGGATTAATTGTGACTCTTGCAGTTAAAAATCCTGGTTCCGGGGCCCAGGAGATAGCATGGAGGTAAGGCGTTTGCCTTTCATGCAAAAGGTCATCGGTTCGAATCCCGGTGCCCCATATGGTCCCCCGTGCCTCCCAGGAGCAATTTCTGAGCATGGAGCCAGGAGTAACCCCTGAGCGCTGCCGGGTGTGACCCAAAAACAAACAAACAAAAAAAAAATCCTGGTTCCTTGGGCTGAGAGCGGTTTGATCCCCTGGTGTCCCCTATGTTCCCCCAAGCCAGGAGCAATTTCTGAGTGCATAGCCAGGAATAGCTTCTGGGCTTCACCGGGTGTGCCCCCCACAAAAAGAAACAAAAACAAAAATATATCCTGGTTCCTGGAGTTTTCAGGCAAGCAACAACCTTCATACAGTGTTGCCTGAGTGTGCAGCTGGCAACAATACTGTACCACACCCAGAAAGACAATATGCCAAATTGTTAAAATATCCTACATAGGCACTATATTACTTAGAACACTTAGAACAGGCCTCTAACAAAACAGTCTCTTAAGATGTAAGAGCCCTGGAGAAGGACATATAATCAAATGGATTCAAAACTTTTCTATTTATCCCAGTTTTCTTAGGTTGATCATATTGGAGTTCCATTGTCTGGCCCCACCTTGAGACTACAGTGGTAGAGTGGATGAACAGGGGCCTTTTGCATCAGGCAGAATTAAGTTGAAATCTTTTCCTGCATTAGTGTGCAAGCCTAAACCTTTCAGAGCCTCAGAAATCTTAAGAAAATGACACAGTTTAAGGGTCTTATTCATAGGAGCTGTTTCAGAAGTGTTGAAGGCTGCACCTTGCCAGGCCTCTTATCTGCAGTATATTTTCTGAGCCTACCAATTCATTCTTTTTAATCCCAGGCATCTGATTTTCTTGGGCTTTAACCTCATTCTTGGATGAGCACATGGACCCTCTCATCCTCACTGATTAACAGGGATGAAAATTTTGTCAGTCTCCCATGGCAACATGTACATTTCCCTCCATCATTTTATGACTGTCTCAAATGAGTAAAAGCATATGTAATGGGATAGCTACTGCTGCAGCATTTCCTAACCTTGTTTATACTTAAGACCTTTTTCACCTACTTCCTATCATTACTGGATCTGAACTCTGCAATGGGGTAATTTGTTTTGTGTTCCCATCCTCTATGTGTATGAGAAAGAAAGCACGTGTGTTTCCCGAACGAGTCTGTTTGTCTCTCTTAACTGCCGGGGCCACTTTTTTTAATCTAGACCCCTGCATCCCATTTGTCGTCAGCTCAGCAGGGCAGTTCAGCCCGTACGTGCGCCCTGGCTGCCTCTGCTTCCACCTCAGTATCCTGCTCGGAACTTTCTCCTGTGGAAGACGCCTCTTAATTAACTCATTCTGAGTGGTTCCACAGCTACGTGTTCAAATGAAAGGGCTATGCAGAGGATGAGCCACTCCAGGCTTCCTGCAGAGTGAAAATCAATCTCTTTGCCCCTTTAACTTACAGGCCACTTCCTCTGTCAGAAGGCCTGGCTCCAGGTTGACTTTTTATTTGTGAAGTGGAAGCATCTTGCCCATCCGTCCTCTAACAGGCCCAAGTGGGCCCTGGAGAAGTGACCCCTGGTCTCTGTGTTTTGCACTTTGCCTCTCTCCACAATATTATTTAGGATAAAGGAGCTTTGCAGAGCTTGCTTACTTTCTCATGCTAAAAAACAAACAAACAAGCAAACAAAAATAAAAAGAGAATGTTTTTGACCATGGCCTGACAAAAATCACAAGGTGCTCCCCTGTAGTGAGCTCTGGTAGAAGCTTAAAGAAGTTTGAAGTGCAGGAGTTTGGTTTTTTTGAGATGAGGTTTGATTTAAAAGCAAACAAACAAACAAACAAAAAAACAACCTGAGGCTTGACCCCCTGCAGCTTTTGAAAGAGTGGGTTGAAGTGTTAGGCTATGCAGGACAAACCTTGTTTATCTTTAGTTTCTCCACAGACATCTCTGGACACATATGGTTGCTGGTTTTGTTGTGACTAATTTTGATTTTCTTTTTAATGCCCTAACCGTTAAAAGCAAAAACAAATCTTTTGAATGACCTAATCTTTGTCTAACATCACTTCATGGGAAATTGCAGAAAACTTAGTGTAAGAGCTGGGTTGCAGCTAGAGAGCACTGAAAGGCTTTTAGGAATCGAGGATCTTTGAGGTTGTGCTAAACTGCCAGTAAAGCCCTATGTAATTTGAACCTGGTACCTCATCCATAAAAGAAATCATTACCACTTGTTGGTTACCAGGTTTAAACAAAGGAGAACTTTAAGGAGACTACATGAGGAAGAACCATATAAAGTTGATGATGTCATGAGTATAAGTTCACATATCATAGTTAAAATACTGGAAACATGCCTTTTGTGAGTATCCTCAACCAATTCCTGAGGGGTTCTCTTACCCTCTTCTGCTGACAGAGTAAATGAAGGTTTAAGGGTGTAAAATCAGAGGAAGAAAAAGCATGCTAATCTCTTCTAGAAGTTTTGCTCCTTCCGTCGGAGTTGTTAAGAAGTTAAGTCTTCGCTTCTCTAAATCAATGAATAATAAATATGATTTTTGTTCATTGTTTAAAAAACAGAAATATTTAGGAATAATCTCCTCAGGAAGGGGCTAGTAAATTGGCAATGATGCACTTAGACCTTTTTTCCATGCCTGTACTCTGAGAAATGTGTTTGTTTTCACAAAGGTTAGATCATACTCTGTGTATTGTTCTGCAAGCCAGTCACATCTTTATTTTCAAATGGAAGTCACATGGGCTATTGACTTAGTGCAGACTCTGTGGAAGGAAGCCCTGTATGCCTTCTGTTACTTGATGATCTGGATAAACTACACATTTATCTTGATAAACTCCTTATTCAATGTCAAGCTTCTTGTCTATCAGGGCACTTCTGAAGTTGTGTGTAAAATGTTAAGCATATGTTAAGTTGTGAAAATCTTCAATATTTCTCATAAGCAATTAAATTTGCAGTATTTTTCATCCATGGACTACCCAAATATTATACTTGCCTTAATTTGAACAAGATTTGGTTGCAGTTTATAAAAACACTTTCTACATGCTTTATTTTGATAATGTCACCAAAGGGTTTGTTTTTGTTTTCTTTTCATAAGTCAGAGGTTTCCAACCTTGGATTCATGACTTGGGAACCTTGTAAAAAACCCCAAAGCAAGCCACACAACAAACCAACTACAGAAAGCCTGTGGTCAGCACCTAACTATGTGTTTTCTTAAAATCCCCAATCTTATAAATAGCAACAAGATGCCAACGGCAATAGAATGGAGTTGGGGGTATGTGGAAAATGAGTGTATTTAGAGTCCATCAGAAAGAAAGGTGGTGGTTTTCTGGTGATATGTGTGGTTATGGAATTACATGCATGAGAAAACATCATTAACAATATTGTAAAACACAAAATCCTAATCAATTAAAAAATAAACAAATGGTGGTGCAGGCCATAGTGCATCTGCCTTGCATGTGCTAACCTAGGACAGACTACGGTTCGATCCCCCAGTGTCCCATATGGTCCCCCAAGCCAGGAGCAATTTCCTAGAGCAATGCCAAGAGTAACCCCTGAGTGTCACTGGGTGTGGCCCAAAAACCAAATAAATAAATAAAATAAAATCCTAAAATCCCTCATGTGGGAGAAAAGGACTCTCATTCACTGCTGGTTGGGAATGTGGTCTAGTCCAGCCCAGCCTTTCTGGAAAACAATATAATTATTCCTCAAAAAAATAGAGATTGAGCTTCCATATCATCTAGAAATACCACACCTAGAGATATACTCTAGGAAGACAAAAACAGAATGCAGAAATGATCTCTGCACACCTACATTCATCGCAGCACTATTTACAATAGCCAGTATCTGGAAGCAGCCCAGTTGCCCAACAACAGATGAGTAGTTTAAGAAATTGTGGTATATCTACACAATGAAATACTATTTTTTCATTAGAAAACATGAAGATTATTATGCTGAGTGAGATGAGTCAGAGGGAGAAGGATAGACATAGAGTAATCTCACTCACTTGTGGGATATAAGGAAAATAAAAAAAACAATGTAGAGATGATATCCAGAAACAATAGAGACAAGGATTAGGAGGAGAAGTACATGGTAGGAAGCTTGCAACAAAGAATGGAGAGTGCAGTTAGATTAGACTAGGGTCTACTATAAAAGTTATAGTTGGAACTGATCACTTTGGACAAGAACTGCATGCTGAAAGAAGATAAAGTGATATGCTTCAGTAATAGTAGTACAAACTACAGGGTCAAAAAAGAAAAGAGAGAGAGAAAGAGAGAGTGAAGTAAAATGCCTCACTCAGTGGGAGGCAGGGAGGGTGAGTAGGAGAAAAGAGGGTTCAGGAAGGATGAGAGAAAAACTGGGGTCACTGGTGGTGGGAAATGCACACTGGTGAAGGTTGTTGTATATTGTATGACTGTATCTCAATCATGAATAATTTTATCTGTGGGGATAAAACTGTATTATGAACAACCTTGTAATTTGAGTGTTTAAATTAAATTTTTTAAAGAATAAAGTAAATAACCCCCTAATTTAGAATCCCAGCAGAGACTTATCACTGCATATGATATTCTGTGTATTCTCAAGAAATGAACATACCAAACAAGAATGAAAGGAATTTAATTTGCCATTGTAAGAGTCATTAGCTTCCCCTTCTAATGGACAATAATTAATACACAAATAACCAGGCTGAGTGAATCAAATAAAATATCAGAATAAAATCAAAGTGTTGTGAATGGATAGGCCAGAGTGATAGTGCAACTGGTAAATACTTGCCTTGTACACAGTTGACTCAGTTTAATCCAAACACCATATGTGGACCCCCAAAACCTGCCAGGAGTGATCCCTGAGTGCAGAGTCAGGAGTAAACCCTGACATTACTAGTGTGATTCAAAACAAACAGAAAAGTGTAAGTTTAAATATTTTTATTATAATAGCATTTGATGAATATTTAGAAAAAAAACAATTCACAAATAGTCTGCTGGGGCCAGAGAGATAGCCTGGAGGTAAGGCGTCTGCCTTCTATGCGGAAGGACGGTGGTTCGAATCTTGGCATCCCATATCCCTCACCACTCACCGCCTATGCCTGCCAGGGCTGATTTCTGGGTGTAGAGCCAGGAGGAACCCTGAGCGCTGCAGGGTGTGACCCAAAAACAAAAACAAAACAAACAAAAAATAGTCTGCTACTTTATATACATAAACTTCTGGTACACTAGAATTGATGAATTTTTTTAATAAAGAGACTTTAAAATATGTAATTATTGGATCAGATGTTATAATCAAATATGCCTTTTATTAGCGAGCAATTATAACATTATTAAAAAATTACCTCAAGGTTTTGAGTTAGTAGTCAGGAAAGGCCCTACTTCCTAAGAACAATTCCTTTAACTGCCCACAGTGAAGACAGTGCATTTCTTCAAACTGGGTTTGTTACTCTGATTCCTTTTATCTTTCTCAGTTGACTCATTAAATGGAAATGTTTGGGTAATGGCCAGAATTAACTGAAATCAGAAGAAAAAAATATGTAGTTCTACATGTAGCTATAAGTCTGGATTATAGGGATTTGTTCTCTGTCGTCAAAGTCTTGCTGGTTAAGAATTTCTTCACAGAAGCATGGAAGGAAGAATGTGCAAGGAACCAGCAAGAGTGGGGAGAGGGTTGTCCTCTGGCATTTCCTACCTCATTCACATATTCTTTAATATCTAACTTATCGCTGTTGTCCCTTCTCTGGGACAGGAACTGTGTTGAGTAATTTATGGTCTATGTTCTCACTTGATTTACTAACACAGCTTTAATATAATAATTACTGTGAGAATAAACAGTTTTTGTTTTTAGGACACACACAATGATGCTCAGGGCTACTCTTGGCTCTGAACTCAGAAATTACTAGTAGTTGGTCAAGGTAAGACAACGCAAGTCATGCAAGGTAAGGCATACAAGGAAAGCATACTATCTGTTGTCTATTGATATAGTGCCTAAACAAACAGTTATTGACCTCTAGCTGATTGATATGTCTGCTCAAAGATATGCAGAAGAACCCAAGGATGAACAGGTGATAATTTACGCCATATCAGTCACAGACAGGTGTATTTGAGGGAACATGCCATGGGAGAAACTTGTCTGAACAAGGTGGAATGAAGAGAAATCTCCTTTCTAGAGAGGTGATTCCAGGAGGGGCAGGCGAGAGTTGAGAGGTTATTTCTAAGGCACAAGCAAACTGTGTAGGGTGTGTTAAGAGGGTAGATTCCCAATTTACGCACAGGTTGAAAGATAAACTGTTTTTGTTTTATTTTAATTATAGCTTAGTTACAATAACATTTACAATAGTGTGAACATCACCAAAGTGCCCAAGACCTTCCACCAATGTCACACTGATGAGAGAGACTGTCTAGCTTGTGAAGACAAAATCATTGGTCTCAAAGAATGTTCTGTTCCAATTCCTCAGTCTGTGGGGATTATAGGTGAGTTTAGATAAGAGATATTAGCTATCTCAATAGTCACTACACTAACAATGTTTGCTAATTGACTGCACTGGCCCACTCCCTAGTGAAGACTGCTCATTTTAGACAGCTTATTATATTACTCTTCCATGGCACAATCTGATCAGAGGGTACATTTATAGACATGTCCTGAGTGAACTGATGGCATAGAGATGACAGTGAAGCATAAATTGACAGAGCCATAAGGAGTAGAAGAACCTCAAGTCCTAGGAGATTTGCGTGTCTCCTCTTGGAAAGAAAAATGAATAGTTATTGTGTGGAAAGGAAGAGATCCTTCAGCCACATCCTCTAGGAAATGTCTTCCGAGTGATTGCTGAAGCATTCATTTCTTGCTAGCTATTACCAAATCAGGAATGAAGATGAGAAGTATAGCCATGACCTTTTTACAGCTTTTTGCTACACTTATTGTTCTTCAGTTAATTCCTGTTCTTCATTTAAATCAACTTCTGGAAGAAGTCAGGCCACTTTGCTACAGTTTGTTGCTTTTGATTTTGCCTCTTATTAGTTGCTTTCTCTTTTGTACAATTTAGGGTTATTTTTCTTCTCCTTTATTACCAACACCTCCTCCTCCTTCTGCTGTTTGAAGGTGAGAAATAGTTGCTATGTCTGGGTTGCTCAACCTTGTGACTACACAGTGTTCAGTATATAGTAGGTGCAATATATATTTGCTGAATTAAATTAATAAACAAATGTTAAGCATTAAAAAAAATTATTAGTTTAATGCAATAATTAATTTAACACATATTTATTAATTTTTAGTTTAAGAATTCTTTTTTTGAGGGACTGGAGAGACAGTGGCAGGGAGTTGGCCTTGCATTCAGCCGATTCAGGACAGACGGTGATTCAAATCCCAGCGTCCCACATGGTCCCCAAACCTGCCAGGAGCAATTTCTGAGCCCAGAACCATGGGCTCAGTAACTCCTGAATGCCACTGGGTGTGACCCAAAGAACAAAATAACAAGCAAACAAGAATCTGTTTCTAAATGGAGTTAAAATTCAATGATTCTCAGGGCTTACTCCTGGTTCTGTGTTTGGGCATGGCTCTTGACAATGGCATGGGGAACAGGAGATATCAGGGATTGAATGAAGTTTGGCAGCATGTAAGGAAAATACTTCAACTCTTTACTATCTCTCCAACCTTTAATTTATTTGTAATTTTTTTTGGTGCGGGGAGGAAATAGGGGTGGGCCATATCCAGATGAGCTATTTCTTTTTCTTTTTAGATTTTTAAAATTTTCTTTATTTAAATACTGTGGCTTACAAGGTTGTTCAGAATACAATATTTTTAATTCACAACATTGTTCATGATTGAGAGTCACTCATACCATGTACAAAACCCCTCATCAATGTACATTTCTCAATCAATGTCTCTAGTTTTTCTCCTACCCTCCCCCGCCCTCTCCTTGGCCTGCCTCTGTGGCAGACATTTTTCTTTACTCTCTCTCTTTCTCTCTCTTCTCATATTTTTGTAGACACTGTGGTTTGCAATATTGTTACTGAAGGGGTATTATGCATATTATTCTATCTCCTTTCAGCATCCAGTTCTTGTCCAGAGTGATCACTTCCAGCTATCATTGTCATACTGGTCTCTTCTCTGCCCTACCTGGGCTCCTCTGCTATTTGTGGCTAGCTTCCTGCCATGAAATAGTCCTCCTGGACAGGGGCTATTTTTGACTGTGCTCACGAGTGGCTACTGATAGTTTTCAGGGATTCAAACTGAGTTTTGTCAAATGCAAAGCAAACAACATGTTCCATCTCCTTAACCTTATCCCATCTCCCTTTTCTTTTTAATTTGTAGTAAAATCTCAAATCATTCTCTTGTTTTCTCTTGTTTCATTTCACCTAAACTCATAGCTTCTACTTTAACATAATATCTCACTCCTTCATTGTTCTCTCTTCTCTCCAGTCAAGAGAATTCTTGGACCACAGAGTCTGATGTGGTAACCCTGCATATTCCACTCCCTCTTTCCTCATCTCACCCCCTTGTGACATGTTCCAAGCCACCCAAGATGTTCCAGACCTTTAGAACATCCCACTCTCCTTTAATTCCAGGTTTTTACTTAATCAGATCTTTGAAAACTGCATCTGAACTCTAAACCCTCATGTGGTCTCTGTAACATCCTGTACACCCCCAGTTTCACACTTGGCATACTTGGTAACACGTTACTAATGCAGAAATAGGTCAATAGAGGTAGGAAGGCTATGTTAGAGAAAGTAGTCAGAAAAAGGATGAGGTCTTGAGAGCACAATATTTTGTCATTGAATCTGAGTAACTGGTGGAACAAGTCACAGAGATGTCTGGAGACATAATGCTCAGGGTGAAAGAAACTGCCATTGCAAAGGATTCAAGAGAGGAATGTTTTAAGAAATCCTTACAAAAAAGAAAATTGGGTGGGCTTCACTTTCTTCCAACTCCAAACTGTAGTACAAAGCTGCAGTAATTAAAACTGTATGATCATTGAATAAAGACAGATTTTTCTGGTCAGGGGAATAAAATTTGATATTCTGAGACAGATCACCAGGCATATGACGAGTTAATTTTTGATAAAGGAATAAAAAGTATGACTAAAGGAAAAGAGCAAGGAAAATCTCTTTAGTATATGGTGCTGGGAAAACTTGTCAGCTATGTGCAAGAAAATAAAGTCAGACATCATTCTGACATTATGCACAAAGGTTAAATCAAAATGGATTAAAGACCTTGATATTAGATATTAGATATTAAATCATAAAACACATAGAGTAAAATGTAGGAAGAACTCCCCATGACATTGAAGCTAAAGTCTTCTTCAAGGGTGAAAATGACCAAGTAAGTAGAAGCAAAGATAAACAAATGGGACTGCATTAAATTTAAAAACTGATAATGCACTTCAAAGAAAACAATAACCAAAATACCACCCACATGATGGAATAAATTATTTTCTCAATACTCATCTGATTAATAGTTAAGATTAATAGTTAAGATAAATAAGGCACTAGAAAAACTTAGCAAGAAAAAAATCCAACTCCATAAAAAACTGGGAAGAGATAAACAGAAATTACCTCAAAGAAGAAAAACACATGACAAAAAAAATACATGAAAACTGCTTTATAGCATTAATCATCAGGGAGATGCAAATCAAAACAACAATGTCATATTAGTTCACACTCCAGAGATAGGCACAGAACAAGAAGAACCAGTAATGGCATGGATTCAGGAGAAAGGGACTTTCATTTACTACTGGTGAGAAAGTCAACTGGTTCAGCCTTTTTGAAAAACAATATGGAATTTCCTCAAAAAAAGAAAAGTAGAAATTGAGTACAAACTCAGTAGCCAAACTCAGTAGCTCCAAGACTCAATCTTTTCTTGAAGAAGATATAAACATCTGTGAAAGATCATGGGTACACTGGCCCACATGGCAGTAAGCTGGCTATCTCAGGAGGGGAGGGTGGTCCAAGCCCCTGCCCTACCAAAGCCATGCCAACCCTCACATGGTTTTCCGTAATATCCCTGTACACCCTCAGTTTCACACTTGGCACACTAATCTGTAGCTGTGTGTTTATATTTGTGCCCCTTAACTGAATAAATATTTGTTGAGCAACCACAAAGTCATAGGCACTGTTCTAGAAACTGGTAGTGAACAAAATTGGCTAGATATCTGCTTTGTGAACAAAATTGGCTAGATATCTGCTTTGTGGAGTTTTTGTGGAAATGGCAAGAGCTTAGCAGTAATTAGATGGAGATTTAAAAATATAATGGGTCACATGTTACTAAATCATCTGAAGTGATATGAAACATAGGACAACAGAGGAAGGAAAGCTATGTTAGAGAAAGTAGTCAGGAAGGACTAGGTCACTTCTGCCATTACCCACAATCACCTTTTACACAAATTACCTTTTACACAGTGATGGCCGTGCCTCATCACTGACTGTCTATGATTCCCTACAGGGACACCAATCTGAGAAAACTTCAGGTACGATAGCTTTAGGGCTGATATCACTAGAGCTTTTTGGAATGAGTGGGGGCAAAATGATATATGAGTTAATTTCTTGTTGTATCTTCCTTCTTCTAGGAGGCCTGACAGCTGAGTATATGTCCCTAAAGCCCAGAGTATCAGTAATAATACTTTGAATCTCTGTACAACTCCATTTGTTTAATACTGTCATTCCTATAGGAACACATCAGTTTAACAGAATGAATAGCTAATAATAAGAGCTTACTAAACCTTCTGCCATTGTATTAATGACTTTATTGGCTATACAATAACTTTTATAAATTTGCTTGCTACTGTACTTTTTCTTTCTTTTTAAAACTTTCTTCTCTTCCTTTTTATTTTTTATTTTTCTTTCTATTTTTTAATAACTTTACTTTCACTTATCTGGGAACAAATGTTTCCAGATTATAATCAACTATGTAACATGTGATATATTTTCTCTAAATAAAAAAATTTTTTTTGGTTTTTGGGACACACCCGGCAGTGCTCAGGGGTTACTCCTGGCTCCATGCTCAGAAATTGCTCCTGGCAGGCACTGGGGGACCATATGGGGCACCGGGATTCGAACCGATGACCTTTTGCATGAAAGGCAAACGCCTTACCTCCATGCTATCTCCCAGGCCCCTCTCTAAATAAATTTTAAACAAGAAAAATATATAAATTGAGTTTCCATTTGACCGTATAGTACCATTCCTGCGAATATATCATAGGGGCTCAAAACACAAAGCAGAAAAGACATCTGCACTCCTATGTTCATTACAGCCCTATTCATAATAGCTAGAATCTGGAAAGTGTCCAGGAACAGATCAGTGGATAAAGAATGGTGATATACCTACAAAATGAAAAGTATACAGCTGTTAGGATAACTTAAGTAATGAAATTTGCTTATACATGGATAGATATGTAGAGTGTCATGCTGAGTGAAATGGTTCAAGGGCAGAGGGACAGAACTAGAATGAGCTCACTCATCTCCACAATATGAAAACAAAAATAACAAACAAACAACAAAGTATAAGAATAATACCCAAAGGCAATAGAAATTATGGCTGGGGTTTGCAATTAAGAAAGATGACATTAATAGTTGCATATTATCACTCTGGACAAGAACTGGAATTGAATGGAAGAAAAGTGATATAAATGATACCCCTTTGATAATTAGTCGCAATCATAGTGGTTAAAAGGAAAGAAGAGGGGAGGAGGGAGGAAGAGAGGAAGGGAAGGGGAGAGAGAGAGAAGAAAAGTATCTGCCATAGGAGTAGGCTGGGTTGGGACGATAGGAAGGTAACTGGAAAAAATGATGGTGGGAAATAAATATGGATAAAAGGACAGGTATTGGAACATTGTGTGACCAATGTGACCAAGAAAAGAACTCATTGTTCTTTTTTTCGTTTTTTTGTTTGTTTGTAGGGTTTTATTTTATTTTATTTGGTTGCTTGGACATATTCTGGCAGTCTCAAGAGACCACTTGGGATGCAGAGGATCAAACCCAGTTAGCTACATGCAAGGCAAATACCCTTCCCGCTGTGCCATTGTTCTGCCTTCCAAAGCTCAACTTCAACTCTTCAACTCTCTTTCTCATGGTGATTTAATTAAAAAAAAAAAAAAGATAAGAATGTGCCTGTCTTATTCAGGAGGACACTGAAGAAAGAGAAGTTAGCATGCTTGCTTGGCCAGAGCAGAATGATCCTCTCACCCTTTAATCCAAACTCATTTCCCTGAGACTAGAGACAGTTTAGTGCTAGGACTGATACTTGTTGTAAAGGTTCTGCAAGAACTGACATCTTGGAAAAACTTTCTTATTGTTTCATTATTCCCATCAGGACCTGAATGGGATAGGCAGAGAGGCAAAGATGGAGACCTTGGCCAAGGACATATCCGGGAAGTAGAATCACTAAGTAAATAAAACAAGAAAACCAAAGGATTGAGAGCTGAGACTAAATCTGAATGGTCCTGCTAAATGCTCCTAGATCAAAACTTAATATGTGAGAGTGCTCTGGCTATCATACCTTATAACTACATCATCACTAAAGTTGCACTCTCGGACCAGAGTGATAGTACAGCAGGAAGGTTACTTTGCACAATCCAGCTTTAATTCCTGAAACTTTATGTGGTCCTTGTACCCACAGAGTCATTCTTTTTTTTTTGGGGGGGGGGTCATACCCAGTGGCACTCAGGGGTTACTCCTGGCTATGTGCTCAGAAGTCGCTCCTGGCAGGCACGGGGAACCTTATGGGATGCCAGGATTCGAACCACCATCTGTTTGAATCAGCTGCATGCAAGGCAAACGCCCTACAGACATGCTATATCTCCAGCCCCCCACAGAGTCATCCTTAAACATAGAGCCAGGATTAAGTCCTGAGCACTGCTGGGTACAGCCCCCAACCAAACCAAACTAACAATAAATAAATAAATAAATAAATAAATAAATAAATAAATAAATAAATAAGTAAAGCTGCGTTCTGTCACTAGTGACTTCATACCAAGTAATTCTAATATTCTTTCCTGATAAATAGACTTTTATAGTCCCGAACACCTGATTTTAAACTGTTTTATATGGATTAAATCTACATGATTGCTATGGCAATCAAATGCATTATCTTTATGAGTTTTTTGTGTTTTGTTTGTCTGTTTGTTTTTGGTTTCTGGTTTTTGGGCAACACCTGGTGGCATTCAGGGGTTACTCCTGGCTTTGTGCTCAGAAATCGGTCCTGGCAGGCTCAGGGACCATGTAGGATGCAGGGGACTGAACAGGGTTCATCCCATATCAGGTACATACAAGGCAAGACAAATGGCCTGCCACTGTGCTATTGCTCCAGCCCAAATGTATTATCTTTATTCTTTTTTGTTTGTTTGTTTTTGTTTGTTTTTGGACCACACCCGGTGATGCTCAGGGGTTACTCCTGGCTATCACTCAGAAGTTGCTCCTGGCAGACACGGGGGACGATATGGGGAACCGGGGGATCGAATCGCGGTCTGTCCTAGGTTAGTGCAGGCACCGTACCTCCAGCGCCACCGCCAGGCCCCTATCTTTATTCTTAAGATGAACAAACTTGGGCCCGGAGAGTTAGCACAGTGGTGTTTGCCTTGCAAGCAGCCGATCCAGGACCTAAGGTGGTTGGTTTGAATCCTGGTGTCCCATATGGTCCCCCGTGCCTGCCAGGAGCTATTTCTGAGCAGACGGCCAGGAGTAACCCCTGAACACTGCCAGGTGTGGTCCAAAAACAACAAAAAACAAACAAAAAAGATGAACAAACTTATATTTAAAGGACCCAAGCAATTAACCTGAGGTTACACAGAGCTCTCAAAACACTTCGTAGAGGTAAGTATTGTAGGCCTAGACTGTAAATTCTGGAGGGTACACTCTTAAGCCCTCTATCAATAATACTTCTGCTACCACAGTAGGGTAGCATGATCTGTGATTGTGCTATAGAGTAGGTCTGAATCAAAATGAAGATGAATAGATTGTATTTTACATTTGAGTTATATTTGAGCTAAAAATCAGTGTACTTTCAAATTAAATTATATCAGCTGTCCCATGTTTTGAGATCAAACCTCCAGAATCAATAAAAGGGCCAACTACAGTGAGAAAGAAAACTTTGCAAGGAATTCATGACACATAAGTCTTAAAATGGACTGAGGACAGTAACATTATTAGGAGACTAGTGATTAAAAAAGTGTGCCTAGGGGGCCGGGTGGTGGCGCTGGAGGTAAGATGCCTGGCTTGCCTGCGCTAGCCTAGGACGGACCATGGTTCAATCCCCCGGTTCCCATATGGTCCCCCAAGCCATGAGCAACTTCTGAGCGCATAGCCAGGAGTAACCCCTGAGTGTCAACAGGTGTGACCCCCCCCCAAAAAAAAGTGTGCCTAACAACAAAAGTTCTAGAATTTTTCATGAAAAATGGCATCAACATTACTGAAGGGAAAACCCCCCCCCCCACACACACACACACAAGATACAGATGAGTTCAATGGAGCACTTACTGGGACAAGTTCTGACAGAAATTCTCATGGCAGGGAGAATAGAAGCACTCACCATTTAAGTCCAGATGTCTCTCCAAAAACAACAACTAATGATTCATTGGCTTACAATGCAAAGAACACAATGGAGCTGTTTGGGTTGCTGCTGAATGGCTCCACATTTCAAGTTCTACAGTGCAAAATAGGAAGGAAATGATCAAGCGAGACTCTCACAATCTCATACAAAGCATATGTGAGGCTCTTACCATGACTAACTCAAGCCTGCAAAGAGTGGAACGGTTTCTAAGAAGACCTATCAAAGGAGCAACATGGACACTCCCATTTCTCTTTACTTCCCTTTGAAGGGTCTCAAAAAATATAAAAGAGACTGAAGGCAGGAAGTGGCCCCTATCCTGTGATCTCACGACTTCCTGTGGGCCTTCAGTGCCTAGAAGGAGGCCTCTTCTTTCCAGTGATAAGGAGAGCTGTCTCTGGAGATTTGAGTGGTCACTAGCATTCACAGCAGTTATGTCAGTAGGACACTTCTACTTGCTCAGCAACCTAAATCGCCAACTCCAAGAGTATCCTGAGATACACTGTGAAGAGTTGAAATGAGGCTTAGTAGGTGAATCTATCTCCCATATTGTGGAAAATGAGTAGTTGTATGTGGAAGATGCTTGGGCCAGTTGCTTACAGCATCATCAAAGACTTTAGACCGCCAGATTAGATTCTTTCCACAATTGAGCTTTCTTGCATTTTCTGTGAGAATGTTGATATCTTTATCAGAAAAAGGGGATACACAGACTTCAATTCCTGGGAGGAAAGAAAGTCCATTATAACACATCAGAGATAAGATAGAACACAACAGGACACATACTAATGGGAAAGTGACAACAGCTACCTATAGCTGATCTAAAGGCAGCACGGTTAGGTAGAATATGGCACCATATTTAGAGCTGATTTCTAGAAATCTTGCCATTGATCTTTAAGCATCACAGCATAATTTAATGTATGAGAGCTCACTGTTGGATTCTTTTTTAAAACACTGTCTATGTGGTCAATTAGTTATGAGAGTTAATGTCAGAAAACCAGGTCTCATTTCCAAATATAACACAATATTTTTGTTTTTATTTTAATGTGGCTCCACTGTGCCTTGGCAGCAGAAAGTTTTCAACAGAGTTCAGAAACCTGGGTCTTATTTTGTCATTAACTAAATAACCTCTAGCATTTCAAGTCATTCAGCATTTTAAATCACAGGGGATTTAAAAGCCCACAACAAGCAAAGTCTGTGTCAAACTCAGGGGATATCAAGATGAGCAATTCAAGGCTTGTGCCCTGAAGGAAACTTTATACAAATTGAAGAGAATGAAAAATGAATAACCACAGAACAGAGAGACATATGAAAGGTGCTGAAACACAAGCATAATGTGTTCTTGCAAAGGAGAGATTGATTTCATCTTACAGATTTGCTTTGGAGATACTCCCAATAGTATCTGGGGACCCAAGGCCACTCCTAGGGATAGAGCAGAGCCACAAACAGTAGTACAGGAGGTAAGAATTTGGTACTGGGCATCGAACTCAGGGCCTCACACATGCTTTAGTACTGAAACCAATCTCCAGACCTGTACAAGATGCAGTAGGCATATAGAAAGGCTAAAGTAGGTGGAGAAAATATTAAAGAGAGATGCCATTGCATATCATTAGGAAGATAGTAGCTACCTAAAAAATAAAGTGAGTGTGTGAGTATCTAGAGAAAGTGGAACCCTTGTGCACTGTCTGTCAGTGGGAACATAACACAATGCATAGAAAGAAATGGGATATTTCCTTCAAAAATTAAAAACAGGGGTCTAAACTGAGCACTGTGTTCCTGCTGATTTTCTCCAGGCATGAACTTCTGTTCCTAATCAGTCTTCTCCCAGCCCGGAGCCCAGACTGAGCACAAGCCACAACAATTAGGGGTTCACTTGGAAATTTATTGGTGGAAGCACGCAGCACCTTGTTATAAAAACTATCAAGGGCTGCAGTGGTTATCAGGCCCCTGAGCAGGAAGACAGTATCAGAGGAGGAGATTGCTTGCCTGTGCTAACGATGTCAAGGAGGATCCCATGTTTCTGCTGGGCATCAGGGTCCCGAAAAGTTCTGTCCAAGGGCTCTGGTGACAGCTGCTTGTCGTGTCCACATCGAGGAGGGTGTCCTTTATTGAGAAGCAGATGAAGCTGCTGGAAGAGCAGACAGTGAAGCCTGTGGCCGAGATCCTGAGCACGTCCTTAGAGAAGGTCCTGATCAAGACCTCAGGCCCAGAGAACCAGGAACAGACGCGGTTTGGGCGGACACAGCCCTGGACCTGCGGCACCCGCTGCTGATGGACAAGTGGCAGTGGCTGTGCACGGGACAAATGTTCAAATCCCTTCACTTCTTCTTTGGGAACCTCATCCAGAGAGCCTCTGGAATCTGACCCCCTCACATGACTCTGGAGCCCATTCCCTAGGCTTGTAGCTCCTGTTGCTATGAAATCAGAAGAAAATATGAAAGTATGCAATTTACTGCAATCCGATGGAACTAGAGAGCATTCTGTTAAGATAAATAAGTAGAGGGACCAGAACAAATACAAATATCTCATTCATTTGTAATATATGAAGAAACAAATCCAAAAAACTATCAAATGGTAGCAAATTCTTGAACTTTGACTACAAAACTGAGACTATTAAACATTGGGAAAAGGTATATATTATAGTTAAAGGAAGGTAGAACAGTGTCAAAAGATCTTGGGTAATTTAATGGTGGTAAAGATACAGTAACTGTATATCAAATTTATTATATTAAGACAATTATGACCATATTACTTAAGCTATAATAAAATTTTAATGGTCTTAAGGAAAATTTTTTTCTTTTTTTTGGGTCACACCTGGTGATGCTCAGGGGTTACTAGTGGCTATGAGCTCGGAAATTGCTCCTGGGTTGAGGACAGGAATAGAGCCCAAGTCTGTCCTGGGTCAGCTGCATGCAAGACAACCCACTCCTGCTATGCTATCACTCCAGCCCCGGTAAATTTTATGTTATATATATATATATATATATACATACATACATATGTATATATATATACATATACATACATACATATATATATATATATAAAACATCCCTTCCTTTCATTACCAGATGTACACAAAACACCAAAACAAGAGGCAGATAGTATTGAAGAGTCCTTCGGGGGCCGGAGTGGTGATACAGCGGTAGTGTTTGTTTGCCTTGCTAGCAGCTGACCTAGGATGGGCTACAGTTAGATCCCTGGTGTCTTGTATGGTCCCCCAAGCCAGGAGCGATTTTTGAGCACATAGCCAGGAGAAACCCCTGAGCATCACTGGGTGTGTGTCCCCACAAAAAAATGAAGAGTCCTTGAACAAAGGACTTAGGAGCTGTATCAGAAACTAAAGGCAGATCAAGTGTTGAGCAAAGCCAAGACCACTTTTTATTACATGTTATTTGATAATAGGTAAGAAGGGGAAAAGAAGAAATCAAAATCTGAAATCTCTGGGAAGAAATAAAATTGGTCTTGAAAATTATAAAGTAAACATAATGGTCATTTAATATAATTGAATTTTGTGCTTGTTTTCTGTAATATGGAATTTGAAACTATTCCAGTCATTCCTGTATGTAAGGAGGAGACAGAGATTCTTATCTTATGTTAGGAAATGCTATAAAGCCATGTTGTGTTTTGTACCCATCACCCAGATAAGCAGCTTTCTATCTGCATTATATCATATGAGTATTCCAGCAGGCACATCTTAATTAGAATAAATAGGGAGGGTTTATCCAAGATTAGGTCTAGGTATGTGGGAGTCAAAAAATACAGAACAGTGTTTTGGAGCCATAAGGAACAGAGCAAGAGTCTTTTGTAACCCTTACTACACATCCTTAACCTATACATGGAGGGTCAGGTGGGAACTGGTTCCAGAAGAAATGAGGCTCAAAGGTAGCACTTAAAGCATAAAGACCTTGGTAGATGGGGGCAGACATACAGCTGGTTCTGATTCTAGATCATCTAAGAAGAAATCTGGAACAAAATACCTTCAACTCTCCCCTTTTGGGCTGTGATCTCTAGTTAGCTTATACCATTGATAGAGGTCCAGCTAGAAGCCAGGGGATGAGGAATCCATCTGATATTCTCCAGTATCTAACTTAATCAAATATCAGTGTCACCAGAAAAGTCTGAACCTTACCTTTGTTTGCTAAGTTTAAGATGCCTGTAATCTGAAAGTTTAACAAGTTGCTGCTGGTGGTGGTGGAGGACCACATTTTATTGCACAGGCAGATCAACCTCCTCCTGGTAGATGTGAAGCAAGGTTTTAAGCCCTCTACTATATTGACCCAAGTGTAAGAGAGATAGAAGTAGGTCTGAAAAGGCAAGACACCTATTATTACTTTTTTTTCTGGTTTTTGGGCCGTACCTGGTTATGCTCAGGGGTTACTCCTGGATCTGCGCTCAGAAATTGCTACGGGCTTGGGGAACCATATAGGACATATGCATTTGTTCTAGGTCAGCCACATGCAAGGCAAATGCCCTACCACTGCATCACCACCGCTCAGGCCCCTGAGTGATCACTTTTTACATGTAAAGATGATTCTATAGAGGTACAATCACTGGTACAGTGATTTAAGTGGGTCATGTATAGTTTCCTTTCTTTGTTTGTTTTGTTTTGTTTTTTGTTTTTGGCTCACACCTGGCAGCACTCAAGGGTTACTCCTGTCTCTACACTCAGAAATTGCTCCTGGCAGGCTTGAGGGACCATATAGGATGCCAAAATTCAAACCACAGTCCTTCTGCATGCAAGGCAAATGCCCTACCTTCATGCTATCTCTCCCGTCCCATCATATATAGGTTCTAATTGATTTTTCCAGCAGAATTTAAACTTGCTTAGCAAAGGAGAAAAATGCCTGTATTTTCCACATCATGTTATTATTGTTGAAGTGTTCAGTTCCTATAAATCATGCAATTTGCCACCGCATGAATGAATCTAGAGGGTATAATGCTAAGTGAAGTCATTTAGAGGAAAGGGACAAATAATGATTTCATCTCTTATATGGGATATAAAAAATATAGTAAAGGACCAACAAATGGCTAAAGGCATTTTGGGCCATACCTGGAGATGATTTAGAGAACTGAGTGAAGAAGGAGGGAGCCATGGGAAAGTACTTGGGACAATGATGCAGGAAAGCTGACTTTCTGGTGATGGATGTGGTATAGAATGGTATGTGCTGAGCTATATCATGGTATTTCAATACAATTAGGGGAAGGTTGAAAGAACCAGATTTGCAAATAGTAAGCAGCTGATTTGTGTGTGAAGTCAGACATATTTCTCTCTAATAGCTTTTTCTTTGATGAATTTGCAATTTTATTTACTTATATCTTAAAGTTTTTTCATTTGTTTACAATGTAATGGAATTTCAGGGGTGTAAATTAACACCTTTATAGGATTCACTGAAACTTAGAGCAACATTCTGGTGCCAACAAGACTTTATTTCCTCTCTCCCCTACCTTTCCATCTGGGGGACAACAGTTTTCATTGAGTCTAGCAGTTAGTTTAGGGGTTTCTTTTTTCTTCTTCTTCTTCCCAGTTTTAGTTATTTATGTTTTACATTTGCTTCAGTCATTTATATTTCATATAACATTGAAATCATCTAGTAATTTATTTCATTTAATATAACACTTCAAGTTCCCTTCATTTTGTCTCAAATGGTATGATATCATCTTTTTTTTTTTTTTTTCGTTTTTGGGTCAGACCCGACAGTGCTCAGGGGTTGCTCCTGGCTCCATGCTCAGGAATTGCTCCTGGCAGGCTCGGGGGACCATATGGACACTGGGATTCGAACCAACGACCTTCTGCATGAAAGGCAAACACCTTACCTCCGTGCTATCTCTCCGGCCCCTCACACTATATAACTCACTTATCTATATATCACTTAACCATATAACTCACTTATCTTATTCAGTCATCTGTTAATGGGATTTTGGGTTGAGTCCATATTTGGCTTTTGTGGCTAATATTGCTCAAAATATAGGTCTATGAATATCTTTTCAAATTAGTGTTTTTATATGCTATAGATAAATGCCTAGAAGTGGTATAGTTAGATCATATGATATTTATGTTTTTATATATTTAAATAAATGTGCTAAAATATATTTTTTGTTTTGGACCATATTCAACAGTGTTTAGAACTTTTTTCTCTGTACTCAGGGATCACTCCATGCAGGGCTTATAAGGTTGATATAGCATCTTGGGAAACAAATTTGGGTGTCATGTGTTTTACTAGCAACTTTTTTATTGTTAAAATTAATAATACTTTAAAAATTAATAATACTAATAAGAATGATAAACTGAACAAAATTGTTCTATAGTTCAATTTTCTTTCTCTGCTTCTCTAATATCTCACACATTGTGTAAGCTATCATATATATTTATATCTAATAAATATCAAAATGTTCATTTATTTTATTTTTTTTATTTTGGGGCCTATGTGATGATACTTATGTGGGTTTACTCTTGGCTCTATGCACAGGGAACATTCCTGCTAAGCTCAGGGGACAATATGGAATGCCAGGATTGAATCCAGGTGAGTTGCATGCAAGGCAAGTGTCCTACCTGCTGCAACATTACTCTGGCCCCCAGAATATTTATAAACTTACATAGGAATAAAGTGTTCAGTAATATTATTTGAATAGTGTGAGTGTGGCTGGGGGCAGGAGGGTTGTGACTTCCAGCTTCCCAGAAAACAGACTTTGAGGGAGAAATTTGAGTGCAGATGGTTATTAGAAGTGTTCTGAGAAGTAACACCATGTGTGTGTAGTGATGTGGAGTGATGACTCTATGCCAGGAATGAAAGAGGAGTAAAAAGATTATGATTCTATTCTAAAGAGGACCTTTGAAAAGCTTATGAGTTGAAATGACCCTTCAGATCTATTGTGAAGGTTGTTCAAAGTTGACCTAACCAGATGTGAGTTGTGCCAAGAAGCAGGTACCTACCTAAGGTGAGGCAACTTGCTTTTGAACCTTTAGTATTTACTGCCTTGGCATCTAAAAAAAGAATGACTCAGTCCTAAAGGAAATTTTGGTTGGCAAGCTACTCCAAGATGACCATAGAAATTTTGAAAATTCTCTCTTGTCTCACTCTTCTTTTTTCTCACTCTTCATCTATTCTCCTCTGTTCCCCTCCCTTCCCTCTCCCTCTTTCTCTCATATTTGTATAAGTAAAACAATTTTCTTCAAAATTATTTCAGAAGAAATTACCTAATTAACAAATTCCAGAACTCCATTGGATTAATGCTAATTATGCCTATTGAATAACTCTTTAGTGTAATGTAGGAAACACTTTTCTTTAAACCTTGTTTGCTCAAATCAAAAGACACCAGTTGTCTCCTCATTAGTGGCTACACCCATGTGAGCATAGACATGTGTGCCAGATGTCTGCACCACTGTCCCCACATGTTTGATTTCATATCCTCTATATTTATAGTGATACAGATGATATATGATTCCAACTAAAAGGAGCAAGAGTATTTCTGTCTTGTCCTTGTTTCACCTATTGTCTTCATTCAATTAAAAAAAATCCTAAATTATAGTTCTCATTCACTGCTGGTGGGAAAGCCATCTAGTCCAGCCCTTATGGAAAACAATATGGAGATTTTTTAAAAAACTGGAAATTGAGCTCCCACATGAACCAGCTATACCACTCCTAGAGATAAACCCTAGGAACACAATAACGCAATTCAAAAATCCCTTCCTTGTACCTATATTCATTGCAGCACTATTTACAATAGCAAGACTCTGGAAACAACCAAGATGCTCTTCAAAATATGAATGGCTAAAGAAACCGTGGTACATATATACAATGGAATATTATGCAGCTGTCAGGAGAGATGAAGTCACAAAATTTTCTTATACATGGATGTACATAAAATCTATTATGTTGAGTGGAATAAGTCAGTGAGAGAGATAGACTTAGAATAGACTTACTCATCTATAGTTTTTCTTTCGTTTTTCACTTCTTTTTTTTAATTTTTTATTTTTAATTATGAGAACAAAGATGCAAAGAAAAAGGACAAGATAAAGTTACAGTGGAAGGACAATCACCCATAACACAATTCTCAGAAGTCCCCTTGCTTATATCTTAACTTTGAACTTTCAGCCAAAGAACACTAAGATAAATAAAACAGAATTCATGTACAACTACTTTGTCCCTCAAGTCCCCAGATTGTAATACATTATAATATTTCTTAGCAGCACACAAGGCAATCAAAAGCCAGAAAACTTATGTAACTCCTTAATCATTAGAGGCATAGTGTTTTTTTTACATTTCCATGTACATGCATATTAGTTTAAGTTAACCTCAAAAGTTTAAGTGGGTTTTTTTTTTAAGGATTAGAGTCAAAGGAGCACAGTAAAACGGTGTTAGAGTGGCAATTGTTGTTTGCCTAGGCCCACCAAAATATGAGGGGCATGGAAAGGAATAACCTTGGCCTAAATACAAAGAGAGACCCTACCCATGAAGTTTCCTGGCATAAGACCAACTCTAGGCTCCAGGCAAGCTAGATTGTTCAATCCAAGACATTGTCTGGAGTGCCAACACACTTTTATTTTTTACACAGTCTCTGTTGTTGGTATCATGTTTCTGTATTAAAGATCCTGGAATCTGCATATCCTACATTGAAGTCAGGATGTGGAGCATCCTCTTGTTTCACCTCACAATTAAGGGCATGCAGACAGCCCTGTCCTTTAAACAGATCGTTGTTGTTGTTAAGTCTTCTCAGTGTGAAGGGAAGTCTCTTTTGAGCAGGTCGATGTCTGAGCAGTGGTAGGGTCTTCCATGGTAGAGGATTGCTTCCAGGTGATGTTATAGACAACCATGGATGTTTTGTGGATGGCTTCCCTGGTTCAGGGGTGAATGGAAAATGCCCTTTCTTCTGAGGCCTGTGCCAGGTCATTATGTCAATTTCAGGGTGTAAGGTCCCTTTGCACTACAAATTTGTGCGTTCCTATCTCTATTAGATAAGATCTTATTTGTATGTATAGCATTTTCCCATTTTAATGTGCCTATGAAAAAAAGGAACTATGCCACGTGGCGTTATTGGCGCATATGGGGGCTATAAGAGCAAGTCCAGCAATTCCCATGACATGGTTCAATCAAAAGCATTAAACTGGGGGACTCTTTCACCAAACTTCCTTATTGAGCAGTTCATAAAGAGAAGATAAAAAGTGGTTAGAATCGTCACTGTATAAGAGAATATTTAGTAAGACTTA
>PVKC010011973.1:0-24262 GCA_004027635.1 Crocidura indochinensis | reverse complement strand
CCGATACACTCATTCTCATTCATGTACCATTATAGGCTATTTTTTTTTACATTTCTTGGACATTTCCTTTAGTGAAAACCTGATGTTTTAACTCCTACTACCATCACCCCCATGCTGGGTTTTATGCCTAGACCAATGTGAACAATGGTGGAATGAGTCAACCTTGTGATGGACAAGGTGAAAATTCAGCCAGTTGGCTGTTATGATATATGAGAACGATGTTAAAGTAATCATCTCTAGAGACAATGTGAAGATCAAGCCTGAGTATTGAGTAGAAGACTGAGCATATTTAAGCATGGGAAATTAAATCTGCACAGTCTAAAATACTCACAAGTTGAGTCATGTGAGTAAGCACACTTACTAGCTCTGTGTTCCCAAAGCAGACATACTCACAGGCAGCTGCTCTACCTTGTAGGTTTAGGCAGTGTCTTTGCCAGGACACTAGAACTTATACCCCTAAATCTCATACACATACACATGTCTACATGCCACTATTTACTCAACCACATGCAGAAATACACAGACAGATATGTTCATGTTTGAATACAGATCTGACTTCTACAGAAAATGCAGAATCATGTGTAGATTCAACTGCTTAGTGTGTAAAACTTTCCGACACTAGCATTATGAGTATCCACACATACAGACAGCTGTACTACACATACAGATGTGATATCTGACAACACAAGAGGACTACATGTGCCTGCAAGTTCCCGATACATGTATGCAGTTCACCTCACAAACACTCTGCATGTTTCATCCTGAATCACCATCTTGTATTAAAGGGAGAACATTTACACATGTATATATACATATAGCATATATATACATATAGCTCTACTCTCTGGAAGAAATCCACATATGTGTACAGGTACACAAATGACCATGACTACGACTACAAGCACATTTAACCTTAAGGAATATCTATGCTCTCTTACATGTCCTCCCATGTGTAGGCACTTTGTCTACCTCTGATCACTGATAATATTTCTAGGTCTGACCTCCAGGAGACCAGGTTTTGCACTCAAGAAAAAGATAAATCCTGTATTGACCCGGGAGTTAGCATGGAGGTAAGGCATTTGACTTTCAAGCAAAAGGTCATCGGTTCAAATCCTGGTGTCCCATATGGTCCCCCGTGCCTGCCAGGAGCAATTTCTGAGCATGGAGCCAGGTGAACCCCTGAGCACTGCTGGGTGTGACCCAAAAACCACAAAAAAAAAAAGATAAATCCTTCCCTGAAAGTATTGTCTCTTCATTTTTTGGTGAGGCGCACACCCAGTGATGCTCAGGGATTACTCCTACTTATGCACTCAGAAATCTTTCCTGGCTTGGGGGACCATATGGGATGCTGGGGAATCGAACCACAGTCTGTCCTAGGCTAGCGCCAGAAAGCCTACTGCTTGTTTACTATTCCACGTCTCACTGCTCCATGCCACCACTCTGGGCCCTATTTCCTCTTTTTTAGTATGGCCATGATAAAGACCCTGTTGGAGCAAAGGAGGGAATATTGAACAGTCTTTGTTCTTGGGATGATGTTTATTCACTAATCCTTTCACCCTTTCTGATTTTGTTGTGGGGATGGGCAAAAGTCACTGCCTTGCTATTTCAATCCTTTGGCCTGATGTCCTTGAAAGAAACAGCTTAACAGAGGGAGAAAGAGGAAAGAAGACTGGAACAATAGCACAGTGGGTAGGGCATTTGCCTTGCATATAGCCAACTTGGATTCAATCACTGAGATTACATATGGTCCCCCAGCACCATCAGGAGTAATTACTGAGTTCCGAACCAGGAGTAAAGTTTGACCATCCTGGGTGTAGTCCAAAAATTAATAAACAAACAGACAAATAAAAAATAAGAGGACCTAGGTGACCAGGGCTCAGCCATCTATGGAGATTGTTCTATGGTGCTTTGACTTCCAAGCAGGAAGCCTGGCTGGAGACCCAAACCCATGATCTGATTGTGAGAATGCAAGGTTCCAGTAGCAGAAATAACATAAATTCTTCTCCTCTACTCTTCTCACAGTCTTTATCAGTGGTCCTCAAACTACTGGCCCGCGGGCCACATATTGTATTTGTTACTGTTTTGTTTCTTCACATCAAAATAAGATGTATGCAGTGTGCATAGGAATTTGTTCATAATTTTTGTTTTTACTATAGTTTGGTCCTCCAATCTTCTGAGGGACAGTGAACTGGGCCCCTGTTTAAAAAGTTTGAGGACCCCTGGTCTATATCAATGTGTACCTCCATTTTGGCTCCATTTAGGGAGCTTCAGAATATTCTCAGAGGAGCACTGAACAGGCCCATTTTGCAGCCAAAGGAACTAGGATTACCAGAGGAGAAAGATAGACTGTACAACCAAGGAACAGGAGCTGGGACGCTCACTCATATACACTTGCACCCAAGCACTTTCTAGCTTAATAAAATCTGGAAGAAAACTGTTCAGATATATGGCCCACTCAGAACACTTGAATTTTCTCAATCTAGGGGCTAGAGCCATAGTATAGGAGGGAGAATACTTGCCTTGCATGTAGTCAACCCATGTTTGATCCCTGGCATCCTGTATGTTTATCCAAGCCCAGCAGGAGTAAATTCTGAATGCTGAGCCAGGGGTATCTATCCCCTTGAGCACTGTTGGATATAGCCCCCAAACAAAAAAATCCATAGGAGATACCCTAGAGGCATCTTCCCAGACTGATCTAGGAATATGTCTAGATATAGAGGTAAAGATGGGGAAAAATTGGGGGACCCAAGAATAAAAGAAGGAAGGATAATGGGATGGGTTGGAATAATGGGAGGGAAACAGGGAAGTAAGCAGGCAGCCTTGAAAGAGCTTTGATAGAGCTTAGATTAATTCTATAATTCTCAAATCCGGGGTGCTGGGTCCTTTTAGAACCACTGGGTCCTGCTGAATGGATAGGTCAAAAGGACTCTCGGGTCAGCAGGGCCAGTGTCTGCCCACTAGTGCATGTTATAGACTGTCTAGACAGCTTAAAAACATTTGCAAATATTATCTCCCATTCACTAGGGTATCTTTTTATTTAAACTTAAGTTTTATTTGCAAGTGATGCCATTTCTTAATATTTATCCTTGAAACACATAAACACTAATCCAAAAGAATATATGAAAACTTAAATTCATCTAAGCACTTTGTAAAATAGCCAGGGAATGGAAAGAGTCCAAATGTGTCACTATGGATGAATGGCTCAAGAAGTTGTGGTATACACAATGTAATAATATGCAGCTCCAAGAAAAAAATGAAATAATGCCATTTCTGCTACATGGATGGAATGAGAAAATATCATGCTGAGTTAAGTCAGACACGGTATGATCTCTCATATGTGGGATATAATGACACACAGTGATAGCCAATCAAATGACCACAGGCAACAGAAGTGGAGAGTTGGTGTGCAGGACTGAGTTTATGTGGGAGGGGTCTTTAGGAAACTGTTGGAGGCAAATTGGTAGTGGGTATGGTGTTGGAATGATATATGTATGAAGTTATCATTAAATAATATTGTAAATCAGGATAAACCAATAAAATGGGGAAAATAAAACATTTGAAAGCTAGTGAGAAAAGAAAAATGCACACATGGCCTCCAGCACACTCATCTCCCAGCTTAATAAGTGCATAACCAACATCCCTCAGCTACCCTGGCTACCATACCATCTCCACTTTTTTTTTTCACAACTACCTTTCTAGACAGTTGCTGCATCCCACTGTTTGTTCCTGTGTGTGCTTGTGTATATATACATATGCAAAATATGTGTGCATAGACACAAATGCACATATTTGACTCAGAAACATAGATGCAAAGCAAAGATCACCCAGGATTTGAGGGAGAGAGAGAGAGGGAGAGAGAGAGAAAGAGAGAGAGAGACTATAATTTGGTCAATTTCAGTATTCTCTCCCTAGAACAATCCTCCCCTGCTCCTCTTGCAAGAACCATTTCTTCCGAGAATGACTAGTTCCCTCAAATATTGGCTTAAGACAACAAAACAAGAGACCCCCTAAGAAAGAACCTAAAGATGGCAAACTTTGAAGGTAGGGATGACATCGCTTGGCTAAGGGCTCCGTGCAATCAGAGCTGTCCCTGGGAGAATAGGCTTGTCCCTTCGATCCTCAGCTCAATACTCCCTTTTAGGTGTGATCTTTGACTAGTTGCATATTTTCAAGACAAGAACTACATCTGGGGTCTCTGACCCAGGAGGTGGTAAAGATCGAAGGGCATCATGAACTCTTCTTTTCTATACAAGGTGTAAACTATGAGAGAAAACAACCATTTACGCCTGGGTCCACAGGAAGAACTATTTTACAGATGAGTCCATTGAGGCCAAAGAGAGGAAGAGATTTGCCTAAGAAAAGATGGACTTTTATTATGGAATTATCTCTAAACAGCACTTGAAGCCATTAAAGGTTTAATTTTTAAATAGTAATAATAATAACAACAATAATCTAGAGAAAGGGAGACCAATGTTTCTAGAGATTCACTTCTCAGTTGAGATCTTGAACCATGGCCATCTTCAAGGGCATTCATCTAATGAATTCACATAGGCTAAGTATGTGGGTTGTTTATGTGTGCTGATTTGCTTTCACGAAGTGCTTAAAATGTTCACGGACCACTTCGGGTGACCTTAGGCCATCTGAGCCAGAAGATTCAATGTAAGGGCCAGTGAATTCGAACTTGGTGGTGTTTGGGGCCATCTAAGATCACCACCATCATGTCTAGGTGCTTTGTTGTCTACATTCAACAGTGATAAAGGTGCCAGGAACTGAATTCTGGTTCATAAAATGTCTATGCCCCTTACTCAAAATATTTACACAGTCTGTGCTGGATTAAAGGGTGTTCTATCACTGTCTTAAAAGTCTTGATGATTTTTTGCACAAGGGACACACATTTCCATTTTACACTTGGTCCTGAAAGTGGCAGGAAAATGCTATCTTTGGGACGAACTCTTTCTAAATCCGAGCTTGCTCTATTTTGAGGGACTATATAATTAATAATTAATTCAACAAGAGGCAGCGTCAATGTCCTACCCTGTATAGTCCCAAGTTCCTTTCTATTTCTGAGTACATCTCATCAGGAAGAGTCTCAGTCGGTAGACACCTTTCTTTGTCTTTTGCCCCATATCAACCCTGACCTCATTAGCCCTCTGGGGGCTTCCCGGGACGATTACTCAAATAAATGTCTTGCACTCATCTCCCGTCCCAGAGTTTGTTTCTATAGAATCCCATTTCAAACAAGGCTGCTGTGAGCTTAATTGAGATCATGCATATAAAGTGCTTAATACAGCATCAGTCATAGAATCAAGCCCTCAATAATGACAGAAGCACCGTAAAAAAAAGTCAGAGTAGAAAAAGAAAAAAACACTTTACGAGAAGGCATGTGAAAGATGACAACAGACCATTCTTAATTGATTTCTAAATTTATCCTCCTAATGAAATCATCTCCGGTAGTCCCTAATCATGACCAGTCAGGAATCATTTCCATGTCCCCATTTTCCACCAGAGGTGTAGATACCAGTCAAACTAGTCCTGCAGGTCTCAACCAAAGTGAAAGCAGAAAACATGCCCCCACCCCAGAATTACAGAGCCAAGGGGACAGATCGCTTGTGTACAACTTTTGTTTGATAATGAAGAAATTATTTCTTTATGCTAAAATGTAATCACATACATATCATGATTGCAAAAATTAAAAAAATTATACTGTTATACAAATATGGGGGAGGCGAGAGAGACCCACACATCACAGTGTCAAGGCAGAATAAATCCAGTGGCCTGCTGCAGATTCTCTTCATGACCTCATTATTTACTCATTTATTCATTATTTCAATTGCCCCCCAAAAAAAACCCACACCCTGTCAGCTCTACAGAACCAAGCAGTGCTCTCTGTGGGGATTGCTGCCGTGTCCCCCAGGAGTGTAGTGGAGAGCCAGGCACATACTAAGTGCTTATAAATATTTATCAGGAGCTCAACAACATTCCTTGAAATACCCATAGTCTGTCCCTGCAGAAGCTCTTCCTGCCTCAAAGCACATGGAAGAAATATAATTCTTTCTCGCCTGCCCTGGGAGAACAAGAATTCTTCAGAGTTCTCGCAGCCTCCATCTCCCTCCTCACTTTCCCCACACCCAAACACCTGCTATGATCAGAATAGCATAATCAGGAGGGAAAGAAGATGGTTCTGAAACCAGGGTTCACCCAAATCCACGAGGCAGTTTCCAAGAGCAACTTGGCAAGTTCCCAGACTTTGGTTTTTTTGTCTTGAGGAAGCAGGAGAAGGTGTTTGTCAAAGCGGGTGCATAGGTCTAATGCAATGCTCTTATAAGCACCGTACAAATAAGTGCTTGTACTATACAGCTCATATAAGCACTGGCAAAGATAAGGGCTTGTAATATATACAAAGCATTGTGCAGATGAGGGTTCATACTATATAGCTCATGCAGTATCCTTACAAATAAGGGCTTCTACTATACAGCTCATATAAGCGCTGGTGCCGATGAGGGCTTGTACTAGACAGCTCATATTAGCACCAGATTAGAAGAAAGGACACGTTCTATAACATTGATTTAAACTCCAGCACTGATGAGGTCTCATAATATACCGCTCAATGCAGTGAGTGAGGCCTTGTACAGCTTTCCCAAAAATAAAGCAAGCCCCCTCCTTTCCCTTTAGTCTGCTCTGCTGCTGCTAAAAATTATTAGTGGACCTTAACTCACAGAGTTTAGGGAAATACACTCAAGTTGAAGCCAAGCAGGTGGCAAACAGTCCCTTAACTAGAGTGAATCATAGTCCACCAAGAGTCAAGCTTCCCAATTTTCACGTTTCCTAAATACCAGGAAGTTGAAGGATCTGGAACTTCAGGATAGCAGGCCTAGGGGTCTAGGTTCTCTGGCTGCTGCACTAACTGGTTAGAACATGGCGGCTTACTTGGCATTCTTTGGACTCACATTCACGGTGGACATATTATGTTAGTCAAGGGTACTAATTTTTCATTTGTTATATTAAAATTTCCATTCATACTGCATATATTTCTTGGAAAAAGAAATGAAAACTGAAACAAAAATGCATGCGGATATAGCCGCCAAAATAATGGTATCCAAGACCAGAGAGACTGTACAGTGGGAAAGCTCTTGCTTTACATTTATTTGACCTGGTTTGGATCTTTGGTACCACATTTGGCTCTCCAAGCACAACAGGAGTGATTCCTGATTACAGATAGAGAAGTAAGCCTTGAGCACAACTGAGTATTTTCTAAAACAAACAAACAAAAATGAATAATAATTACACTAGGAAAAATAAAGTAATGAAATTTGCTTATACACGGATGGACATGGAGACTATTATGCTGAATGAAATGAGCCAGAGGGAAAGGATTAAACATAGAATAATCTCTCTCATTTGTGGTATATAAGAAACACAAGAGATAGTATGGTTATAATACCCGAGACACAGAGACAAAGGTCAGGAGGCCCAGCCCACGGTAAAAAGCTTGCCACAAAGAGTGATGAGTGTTGCTAGAATAGAGAAGGGTCCACTAGAAAAATAATAGTTGGAACTGATCACTCTGGACAAAACTCGGTTCTTAAAGTACTTAAAGTGGAGAAACAGGCAAAGAAACCCTCTGTTAACAATGCTGCAAACCACAGTGCCAACAAAGGAAAGAGAGAAAGTAAAGGAAAGAGAGAAGCAAATTTCCTGCCTAAAGCAAGGCAGGGGTGGAGGTTGAGGTGTGGCTGGAGAACAAGATACATCATTAATGGTGAAGGGAAGGGCACGCTGGTAAAGATGTAACTTAAACCCAACAATGAACAATTTTGTAACCACAGTGCTTTAATAAAGAAGATAAAAATAAAAAATAATTATATCAGCTCTGAAAATACAGATTTAGGAATCCAGGTCAAGGCATAGTCCTCAAGTCCTCAGTAATAAGGGGAAAGAGATGTAGAGGTTCAAGGCTGGTCTGATATTTACAGATGCTCCATATCCTTTAACAAGTCTGTGGCCCTCAGTGCTCCTTTCTCCAGAAGGAAATACTCAAAGTCTGAGGCATTAGAAACATTCTGAAATGTGTTGAACCCTTCTTTCGGGTGTCCAATAAAACTGGTACAGATCCATGGAACATGCACACAGGCAAGATAGTCATCCAACCCCAGATCAAGAGGTCTTACTTCAAGAGGGAAATTTACAGATAAATGCCAAAGACTTGAGGGAACCAAGTTTGCATCATATCCTCTCAACCTAACTCCTGGCCAAATAAATATAGAAAGAATTATGTTCAGAAACTCCATTCATGATAGAGGAGCTGGTTTCTTTCCCTAGGGAAGTAACAGGGAAAGCTTTGCAGCCTGAGGTATCTGAACATGCCCAAGGACAGGGAACAGATGTTTGCCAGATGTACTAAGTACAAGTTTTGCAGGTACTAATGGGCAAAGGCCATTCCTGGACATAAACCAGTCAATGGGATACAGGATCCCCGAACTGGGACCACTTTCTTTCTGACCACCTTGTTAAATCACAAAATTCTTGAAGACATAAGCCTAAACCCAGTTCTAAGGTATCAAACACTTGGGAAGAATTCCAGGTTGTACCATGGTCCTGATGTGAACTGATCACTTGGAATAGAGCAAGGAGGAAGACTGCCAAGGTGGCAGACAGGTTAGAAAAGGGCTGAAATTCTCAATATGACACCAACCACACAGGTCCCCACCTTCGACTGCTCTGCTGAGTCTGTTTCCCTTTGTGTTTTAACACTCTTTCCTCTCTTCCTACCCTTCTCTTCCCACCTCTCTCTTTGTGCAAATCCCACATTTTTCTGGAACAAAACCAAACCACCATGTATCACTTTCCTAACTAACAGAGAGAGGGTTTTTGTTTTTAACAGATTTTGAATGCACTGCTAGACATTGCCTTCAGGCTGGACTCCCCAAGGACAGTGTGCTGAATGGAATAGAGAATCCATAGTTATTGGGGCTTCGGGGCTGACGGCTTCTATAAAGTGCTCTGAACGAATGTGTTTCACGCCCAGTTAGATGCATACACAGAGTTAAATCTCCTATCCCCAACTGGAAGGGTTAAGCAAACCAACATGGCATTAGGCATCTAATGAATTCGATTCTGCCAAACAGCATCTCTGGGGTTCTGGGGATCATGTGAGTGATAAAATGTGAGCGATGTGTAGACAGTCCAACCTAAAGAACAAATCTCAACTCCCAAAGCCCAGTTCAAATGTCTTTAGCCATGTTCTATATATAGCTTCAAGAAAGTAAAGTGGTTAGGACACTTGCCTCGTAAGCATTGGTATTCTAGCCCCAGGACCCAATTTGGTCCGTGGAGTGCTACCACAAGTGATCCCTGAATGCAGAGCTAGGAGAAAGCCCTGAATATCACTGAGTACAGACACAAAATAAAAACAAAACAAAACACAAAACAAAAATTAAATATATATAGCTTCTCCCATTGCAAACGTCCACTAAGATCTTGTAGCCTGATGATTTTGCTCTTAGGGGTCTTGTTTTCTGCATTGCACATCCCCTCAGCTTCAACCTGTGCAGAATTTTTGGAATATTACTTCGTTTATGTATTCCCATTTTTTGGAGGGGTCACACCCAGAGGTACTCAGGGGTTACTCCTGGCTCTGAGCTTAGAAATCACTCCCAGTAGGTTTGGGGATCATATGGGATGCCAGAAATCAAACCCCCATCTGTCCTGTTTGGCTGAGTGCAAGGTAAATACCCTACCTCTGTGCTATCTTCCAGGCCCTGAGTCCATTTTATTTAATTCCAACCTTCCTTGAATAGGTTCTATTTTTTGATATTTTAGAGTTGATGTTTCAGATTCTCTCCAATGAACATTTTACCACAGATTGTTCCTGAAGGTTGCCTGTGTCCACCAAGATAACCCTTGAGAAATATTCCCCACTAGAAGAATAAAACAAAGAATGACATGAAATTGATACAGTGGAGCACTGTTTGCAAGACAGAAATTTCTCAGTAGGCTACATTTCCTCAGCCCCTTCAAACAACATTGTGTGTGAATTCCTGATTCCAAACACTAATTCCAAACACTGGTTCCGGCACACCCAGATGCTTCTATCCAAATCCCCTGCACGGAGAACCTCTAGCCTTGCTGGAATCATACATAATTACAGTTTCTTAAACCTCTAAAGGTATTTCACCATGTTTTATGAACTGTAAAATATTTACAGCGCAACTCTCTCTCTGTGTCCTGTGCTTCAAGGAATAAGCCCAATGCTGCTTAAGAAGTCCTTATCGCATGCTCAGCAGTGAAACAGTGGCAGCTGTTTGCAGTTTGCTTTAAGAATAACAGCCCCAAAGCACTACCAGAAATTCAAATGGATTGCTAAGATGGTAAAGATACACACTGTACTGCCAAGTTGGCCGTCATTGCCATCCTAGGTTTCCTAATGGGGAAAGGGCAAGCACTGAGTTCTGGAGTCAACCTGAACTAGATTCCTGGCCACACACATGAAGAGGGACATAAAATTAAAATTCCCACTGTCTTCATTGATAGAACAGGAGTTACAATACCTTGCAAGCTAAGGCAGCTCTGATGAAGAGAAGATAATCAAGGTTGGAACATTTTTCACTCATCATTTTCCTGGCATCTTTCTTCCAAACGCAGCACAATGAAAAGTCTCTTTGAACCCCCATACAAAATGGTGTTACATTTCCTTTCCCCAATGTACAGACTAGCATGCAATACAACCAGGTGTCAGGACTCACTTCTGACCTCTACAGATCCATCTTGACCCGGAAGGGCTTCCTTGGTTCATTTTTCCACTCCCAAATCATCTGAAGTATTTGAACATAAAAAATTTTCCAAGTCTCCAGGCAATATAAGTATAACCAGTCTTGAGTACACACAAACTTGTAGGCAGAGGGAGCCCAAAATAGAGTATCCACAATCAGTATTTCTTGGTATACCAGACACTTCGGAGACAGCCACAGAAAGCAGCTCACTTCACTTTTTCAGGCCCACTAGTAGAGAGCTGCATGCACCAATGTCATTGTGCAAGTGGGGAAAAGTGGCATGTTTGAAGACTGCACTATTGAGGGAGACCACACCAATCCCCCTCCAGGGCTTCCTAACCCTGAATAATAAACATGTACCTCTACGGAGAATGGCCTCCATTAAGGATGGTCCCGTGACAGTCACAACACGGATGACCTGGACACCACTCGAAAAATTAGTTCCTCTCCCTGTGCAGAACAGCTCAGGCATAAGTGTATGTGACTGAAATTAAATATCCCTTCCAGACTAGCGTTGGGAAACTAAAAAGATGCAGACAGAGTGGGAGACAGTAAGTGGTACTTAGACTTTAAATGGCAGAATGTTACTTTCCTCCTTACAAGAGCCTCTTGGTAGAGACCAAAGGGAGGAAAGTTCAAGGAAAGAGTGGAGTGGGGGATTTACAATCTATAGGTCCTGACATTGTTGGGACTTTAGGAAGGAGACTAGAGCTCTAACCAGGAAGAATAAGGTTGATGATCTCCCTCTGCTCTAAGCTTATTGCCTGAGAAGATCACCCACTCGTGGTCTGCATGTCCCTTTGTCACTGGATTTCTGGTACTCTGAAATTTGAGCTAAGCTGGTGCCAACCTTTAGACTCTGTTGTGGACAAGCACAAAGCTAATAGGAACTTTGTTGACTCATGTGTGTGAATCCTTCAGTTCCTAGGAGCCCAGAGACCTAAGAAGCTGTCCCAGAGATCATGGAAGATAGAGTGGAGATGATTGAACAATAAATGCATCAACGCTTTGGGTTCATGAAGTCCCTGGGCATAGAAGTGAATATTCCCTGGAGCATGAGCAATGTACGGCAGGCAGGATATTTGCCTCGCATGCAAATGACTTGGGTTTCCTCCCTGGCCTCACATACAGCCCCTTGAGCATGCCAGAAATAATTTTTCAGCACAAAGTCAGGAGTAAACCCTAAGCTCTTTTAGAAATAGCACAAAATCAACAGAAAAACAGAAACAGATGCTAATTAACTTTTATTTGTCTCTTTCTTCTCCCAATCTGAATGCAGCCACCTTTATCCCCTTTCTCTCCACTTTGCTCCTCTATTTGCATTCTCTCTTTCTATATGCCTCTCTCCTCTATCCTCTCACCTTCTCTACTCTCCTTTCCTTTCAGCCACTCACAGATTGCTATCTTTTTCTGGATACTCACTGATTGGAGACACATTTGGAGACCTGGAGGTCCACTCCCATAAGCATCCCTCCAATGAAAACACTTCCACTATGCATTTCCTCCATATATTATTATACAAACACAACCAACTATATACTCCCGTTGCCATGGATGCAGCCAAGGTCCATATTGAAGTGGAATTTAGGCCTATTCTATCAGCTGTCTATTCTATTCACTGCTGTATGAGGAACCGAACATAATGCCTAGGAAATAGCAATAAATCTGCATAAAATTGTCAAATGAATAAGTAAATAAATCAAGTTATTACTAACCCCATTTAGTGGGTAGAAATGCCAAGAACCTCCTGCCCAAGAGCACACGGTGAGTAAATAACAGAGTCAAGTTTCTACTGACATTTCTAGATGATTCGCTCATTTCTAACTCTCCAGTGTCAGGTATACCAAACCTAGGCTTGGTCCATATTAGCTCTTCCTTTTTCTAGACTGAAACTGGAAGGCATTCAGGAGAATCATGGCAGAGGGGATACAAACTTCTGTTAAGAAGGTTAAGAGTGAATAGTGGTCTTTTCTGAACAAGGTTTTCTGAGACAGGTTGACCCTTCTCTGTTTACCCAGAAAAGAGCCCTCTTAGTCAGCCTTCATGTATGAGTGAAAAAATCTTAAAAAAAAAGAAGATAAAGAATGAGTCAGGACTTTAGAATAAACATTCAATATCCTTTTGGGAGGATGGCAATTAAAGTGTCCATGTGAATGGAGCATGTCCACAATTACCAGACAGGACTCCTGTCTGTGATAACCTAAGTGTGTCTGGTCATTCCCTGCTGCTGCTTCTACGTTACCAGATGCCTTAAGAAATAAATGCCTGGAGTCTCAGAGTTCTTGTGGCACAAAGCACTTTGTGGAAATAATGTTTTCCCTAAGGACTCAGCCTGGCACTATTTTATGAGAAAGAGACTCAACTCACCCCACCATGGTGAAAGGCAAATTAAGGCACATTTGTGCATTATCCAGGGTACCACTTAGAAAATTACTTCTTCCTAAGGTTCCTAGGAGAAAGTTCTTCTCTTTCAAAGAATGAGCCATTATCAGTAAAGAACCATTTATTCTGATAAGATCAAAGTCACCATTAAGGGCCAGGTTCCTCATTGGATGTACATTTTTATTAAATACAGAGTGTGGCTTCATCACACTGTTTTTATGAAGATCTAAAGTTCCAGTGATAATCTAACAGTGAGTATTTTTTATTTATGTGCTTTTCATGAACTGATTGATTGATTTACAATATTATGCAATGTCAGGGGGTTATCTTCACCTCTCTTAGGTGTCCAATTCTCACTATTTCTACTACCATAATCCCACCAGCAAAAACGACCTCTCTGTTCATGTCTCAAATCTCTGCCCTTTCACTCTGCTAATGGTTAACTGTGTCTGCAAGAGAGCATGTACCAGTATTTTAGTTCAGTGCATCTTACTCACAACACATAACACAGGATGGCATGGAGCACAATAAAGGAAAAGATTCTGTAGGAATAGCCAGCTATTCATTCTACTCAGAAGAGTACTTATTTGCTTGTGCTTGTCACTCATTGGACTAGAAGTACCTTTGAACTGAAGCATCTTTTGAATTGTCCCTTACCACATTTGTTCACCACCCTAGGGGGGTGGTCATTCTCTTTCTAAAAAAAGACCTTGAATCTTAGGGGGAAACTGCTTTCTTTTTTTTTCCCACAACTGGGTTGTCTGCTACCTTTGCCTATTGGCAGATAGCTTGTGGTAAAGTTTCTGGGCCTGTTTTATCTCTCTTACTGTGTGTGGGTTATTTGCTGTGTCAGAGTGCTTCCAGACCCACATCTCACCAAACCCTTTGGATTGGGGCATGAGGCTTCTGCTTCGAAGCTCAACCTAGGCTGGAGAAATTATCTCAAAGGGCTAAAGACTTTGTAGACAGATGCCTAACTTTGGTCCTCAGCACCTTTTGATTCCCTGAACAATCTTCCAGCTCAACCAGAAGTAATGCTTTAATATGCCAGCATTTATGTTTTCAGCTTAGTAGTTAATTTTCCTAGTGCAATCATTTAGGACTTGTAAAATTGGGGTCAAAGTGTCACCTCTCATATTTAATGGTAACTTGTGCTCTGTTCTCACACATTATGATGATTTCTTTGTATCTTGGAAGGAAACCATGCATTCTTTTGGGGAAAGGTGTCTTTCTTGGCATAGGTAACTTTCTAGCTTCTAGAATTAGAGCCTAGAAGAAACAAATCAAAGCTGAGGCACAATTAACACTGTGATGGTTCCTAAGGTGGAATGTTTAGTGCCTTTTCTTCCAACAATCTTCAGTCCAGGACAGCAAAGCAACATAAGCTACTATTTCCACAAGTTTCTAGAGAACTGCTGACTCCCAGACAACAGAGACAATGCCTCTCTTTCTCATAGGACAAGGGGAAATGAGTTTGAACTTGACTCTTTCATAGAACTTGAGTCTATGAACTTGACTGTATGTGGCTCCTGCTTGGTCAATCTGACCTCCTGTCCTTCCTATCACTTAGATGGACATCTGTCTACTTCCCAGTAGCACAATGGCAGAGCCCTCTAACTTCTGGCATTTACCCACACAATCATAAGGGCCTGTGCAAAGACCTTTCTCTAGTGTTTTCTAGACCACTTTCCATTTCTACAATATTATTATATCTCTCAAATTGTTTAACAATAGGAATCTTCAGGGGCTATGAAGAATGAGAGATCCATCCGTCTCTTAGAGTCAAGATCAGAATTTAATAAAGTTGGGGGAAGGGGATACTAAGTTCTGCCAATTCCTCTCTATACTTCTGTCTTTTAATTTTATTTTAGCTGTGATGTTAGAGTGACAGTCCTGAGTGCTGAAATTCCTATAATGGGTCTAATGCATAGAATGAGTCATTTTGGGGCCAGGGAGATAGCATGGAGGTAAGGCGTTTGCCTTTCATGCAAAAGGTCATCAGTTCAAATCCCGGTGCCCCATATGGTCCCCCGTGCCTGCCAGGAGCAATTTCTGAGCATGGAACCAGGAGTAACTCCTGAGCACTGCCGGATGTGAACCCCACCCCAAAAAAAAGAAAAAAAAAGAAAATTTAATAAAAATAAGAATGAGTCATTTTAATGTATACATGTTCCCCCATACCCACACCCACACACATAAAGCAAAACAACAAATGATTTACTAAAAACGCAATCAGTTGCATTCGATTAACCTGGGCAGAGACTTCCTGCCACTCCTCTGTCCCTCGAGTCATTCTCTAATGAAACTCACACTGGGGCCATCAATAAAGGAACCTACCTTCACCCCACCACTGAGCCCAGGGGATCCTCCCTTTTTTTAACTCCCCTTTTAAATCAATTTCTGCACATAAGCTTCAGCATCTCAAATGTTTTGAGGACTTTACCAATCTCCAGCCTTCCCAACATCTGTAAGAGAGTCTCTACTCCAGCCCCCTTCTTTCTCCCTCCTGATTTCATTTGTATCACTGACGCTGAATTTAGCCAAAGGGACTCGGAGAGGTGGCGAGTGGATGAAGTGACCGCAAGGAAATCTTCAATATCAGAAATCAATGACGCTTTCAATGTGAGATAAGTCCCAAGTTGGCTGTTCTCCTAATACTCATCACTGGCCTCACATGTAAGCATGCTGTTAATATTTCGCATGATTTGTCCCAGTGCATTTTTAATTTTTCTGGTTTAAGTCCCTATCGGTTCCAAGTAGATGTTACAAGACACACACAGTTTGTTCAATTCATCTGATCATTCAGGGGCTATTGACAGAGTACTTCACTCTTGCCCAGATGCATGCAGAACTCTGGGAACACAATGAGGAATGCGGATGATTTTGCCTTTGCCCTTAGAACTGGGTGAGGAAGGAGAAAGCTCATCTCTCAGCCCAGAGAATGAGGTGGTCAAGCATTGGTGGAGGTGGGCACTGCATGACCTTAGGTACTACAGGAAATATAATAAGGCTGTGACCCTGCAGGCTCATGGGAGCACAAGGAGTCTCTGTGGACAGTCATAGAACAAGTTGCTCATCCACAGGAAAAGGTTAAAAAGCAAGACCCTGTCCAGAGGGCCCAGAGTGATAATACTGTAAATAGGGTGATTGCTTTGGACGGGACTAAACCAAGATTCAATCCCTGGTATCCTCTATGATCTCCAGAGTAATGTGATGAGTAATATTAAACTGCAAAGCCAGTAGCAACTTATGAGTATCACCTGGTGTGGCCTCAAAACAAATCACAACAACAATGAAAAAAAAAAAAAAACAACCCTCCATCCAGAGGGAGCAGATGTGAACATTCAGGAAGAAATCATAAAAAATGAATCATCAAAAACCTATAATATTCAGCCTGACTGGCACCGAAAGCTAGAATGACAGTGACAGGCCATAGCAACCATAAGTCTGAAGAGACAGACTGGGGATCATTTCATGCCTCCCCTAACGGGCCAGGCTTAAGATTTGCAATATCTGTGATGTTCACAGCCAGACAATGCAGAGATTTCAGCAGGATAAAAAGGAGTTATAAGACAAGTATATCTGTCTGGATCTCTCTCCAAAAGGAAGAGATGAGATCTAAAGGTAGGTAGAGAAACTGGGGAGATAGTACAGAAACACGCACCTGACCCTAGTACAATACCCGGACATAGAACACTATGCATTGATGGACCCTTAATGGGCTCTTTTCAGAAGACCCTGAGGACCTTAAATAGCTTAAAAGTCCCATATATTAAAAGATCTGAGCAGCACTAGTTGTCCACGTTTCATTGACACTGATCCGCAGTCTATCAGCATTGTGTGGGAGGCCTACAAAGTAAACAAGAAAATAAGGCAAGTGGAGCAAGGATGGGGCAGGATGGAGGAACATTGCTAATGGAGACAGAACTTGTGACAGCTGAAGCTATATCCGAAGAAGCAGGAAGTGATTAGACATCGCAGGAAATAATGGGGCAAGGGCACTGCCTGTTACATTTGTGCGCATTAAATGTGGAGACACAGAAGTTAGATGCTGCTGGAGCATCTGGTAGGCGAGGGACTGAGCATCATCCTCGTAACTTATTTAATAAGAAAGCAGGCAGACAAGAGACGCCATCTGAAGTGTGGATTCCTGGCCCTGATTCCTGAGGGAGAAGCTGATGACAGGCAAGACTCCTGCCAACCCAGCACAGTCTGGCCAATCCTTTCAGATGGCACAAAGCTGCTGGGAATTAGCCACGGAGATTGTGAGGCCAGAGATAGGTGCTCACTTCTCACCTCCTGGCCCCCTTTCAGGAACAGAGATCAAAGCCCTCCTCTCCTCTTCTCTCTCCCCACAGCTCTACTAGCTCCCTCCAGGTGGTGGCTCCTCATCCCAGAGACTAGAATCCTTCGGGAGATTCGTACAGATCATATGATCATGGAGTTGGGAACCTCCACCAGGAACTGATTGTCTCTACCTTGGAGCATCCTTCTCCCTCTCATGTGCCACCAGAATCCTTAGTGATGAAGTCTGTCTCATCATTCCCCGACTAATTACCCGCTGTCTGTCCTCATGAACACTGATAAGGATGCAATTAGGATGGACATGCTGGGATTACAGGAAGGGAACAAGAGTCCATTGTTCAGATAATGCCATTTTCACTTGGTCTCCTCCTCTGACAAATGACTGAGCAGGAGTTTGGCATTAGGGAAGACTGAGAAGGAATTTAGAGCATCATATGTTAAAAGAAAGATCAGGTACATTCCCAAGCTGACAAGGCCCTTTGCTCCCTGTTCAAGAGTTTCAAATCCCACAGACTTCCAAACCCAGACAGGACAAACAGTAAGAGCTGTTGTAGAAAGCAAGGACCATGTCCACAGGTGACCCAGGAGCATTGACATGGGACAGGGCAGGGAGAAATTGCTTTCTTTGAACAAAGAATATAACTGAACCCTAGAGGTGAATTTTAATAGGAAGGGAACTCAGTTTGGGCAGCTCTTCTCAGGTTTTTGGTGCTTATTTTTTTTTTTCCTTCAAAGAAGCTAGAAATCCAGCTGTTGTGTGAAAATTCTCGTCTCTCTCTTTTTTTTTTTTATTTTAGAAATCCATCCACTTTTTTTAATGACAACAAAATATTTTATGGACCAAGCAAAAGGATTTAGTGTACATGCCAGATGTGGCCTGTGGGCAGCCAGCTTGAAATGGGCTAATTTTAGTCCAATAACTTTAAAGACACAATAAGGAAATGGGATTTCAGAGGAAAAGGCTCAAACTCACTGAGCAAGATCTCATCAAAGCCAAGAGTCAAGTAATCATTGACTTCCTGCCCTCCATTATTCACAGTACTAGAACCTGAAAGAGGGGATAGCCACTGTTCATCTGAAAGACCAGGCCTTGAATAATACTGAGTACTCAGAAGTTACCGTATTTTCATACCATCAGAAGCACTTTATTTCTCAAAAAAACGCATCTTATGAAACAAATGCTGCCTGGAGCTGAAGCCTGAGTGCAGGGGAAAAGAACATCTGAAAATTATGTGCATCTTATGGTCAGGTGTATCTTACGAAGTGAAAAATATGGTAAATTACACAAAGAAAATTTTGTATTGGGAAATGAAGAAAACAGTTCAGGTACATGGGGGATAGATAACTCAAAGGGCTGGAGGGCCTGTTATGTAGGTATGCAAGACCCCAAAATGGCATTGCTTGCTTTCCCAAAACTGCTTTAAGAGATTCCCAAAGCACCACCTGGGTATGTTTACAAAAGAGAAAGAAAAGAAAACACTTTTATTGATGGCTGCAGGGAAGGAGGATGGAAGACAAAAGGCTTTACCTACCAAGGGCTAAATCAAATATAGCTTGGAAAAAAATCTGGAAGAAACTATTTCTTCATTGGAGATGCTGATACTGGGGAACAAGAGTATGATCCCAATTTTTCCAGCATCTTAGAAAAAAGATCATGGCAACTCAAAGCAACTCCATGAATCTATGTGTGTGAAAGTACAGACAATGGTAGGAAAGTGGATCTTTATCAAAACTGGAATGAGTCCCAGAAAAGGGAGTCAATTCCATGTGGATGCAAGGATGACAGGAAGTTTGAAAATAAGGTGACACTTAAATGAAGTTTAAAGATATGAATTCCATCAGCAGATCTAGATTAAGCCCGTAAAGCCCAGAATTGTGTGGTCATGTGATATCTAGTTGAGATAATCGGTTCCAAGTCTCTTAGCTTGTGTACAGGTTCAACACGTTGGGGAGTAAACAAGCTATGGCAATGGAATGCAGGGCTTTAAAGCAGGGAGGGGTTCATTCAAGAACTGAGATGTAGAGAATATGCCTTGGATGTAGGGTTCCTGAATTCATTCTTTGGAGCCACAAAAGTAATGACAATAAAATGCAAAGAGAGTAAACCCACAACTGAGAAGTGTCAAGTCAGGGGACAAAGGAATGGAGGAGTTGACACACATGCTGTGTCTGGAGAATCTTCAACAACAAAACAGGATTAATAGACTAAAAGATTAAAGAAAATAAACAAAGAAACCCCTAGGAGGTTGCTAAATGCTATTTCACACTTTTTCAGTATACATGTATTCAACACGTATACTGAGACCTAATAATAATATAGCAACCATTCAACCCATTTATTTTGCACCTAATATATTGTGAGAACAGTTTCACCCTCACTCACTTTAAAGTCAAGCCCAGACCTTGGCACACAGTAAGTACTCAGCAATTGTGCTCCATGACACTGATCTAGCTCACAGGCCAATGTGAAGGACTGGGCTAGTGTAAAACCAGTAGAACTCAGAGCACATCTGAGTCAGAAAATGCAGTGTCTGGAATTCAGTATGAAATCTATATATCTGATTACTAGTCTGCCCTGACATGTTCCTTTGCAATTTATGGGTAAGTTTCGATATTTATGAAATAAAGGGCCTTCTACAAACTCGAATGTTCTATGAACCAGGGACTGGAGTGGTAGGCGCAGTGGTAGGGTGTTTGCCTTGCACTCGGCTGATGTAGGACCAATCACAGTTCAATTCCCCAGCATCCCATATGGTCCCCCAATCCAGGAGCAATTTCTGAGCACAGAGCCCAGAGTAAACCTTGAGTGTCACCGAGTGTGGCCCAACAACAAAAACAAACAAACAAAAAATTCTATGTACCAAAGATCAGATATGAAATTGAAAACGTGTCTGAACAGGGTGCATGAAGGTGAAGAGAATATGCAGAATCTCTATTTGGAAAGATGGGGTACCAAACAGAGTAAAAGGTAAGTTCAGGAGCTCAAAGCCTTGAGCAATTAGGTATCATCAAATTCATTTCTCTATTAACTTACCCCCAGACAGCACCTCAGGCTAAAGGGGCCTGCCTTTTTGTATTACTTGCATGATCTGTGATGGAGTTCAGTAGCATTCTTTAAGTAGCTTAGACCCAATATGGAAGAACAATTTACCAATGGTTGTTCATTAATCATTTGCCATGGCAGGCACTGTTATTGGCCTCATTTTTCATGCCAAGCCTATGGGCCTAGAGAGGTGTTGAAGGGTCAGTCATCCAGACTGAGGCCTACCCCCCCCCTTTAGCCTTAGATCTGGGGTCATCACCAGACAGAGAGGCGCCAGCATTGAGGTTGCAAGAAGAAAGGGGTATCGGGTCCTTTCCAGGATAGAGATAAACAGAGTCACTCAGAGAGGAAGGAGTGCATGTCCTTAGAGATAAGAATTTATAGGAGAGTTTCCATGGGGAGATACAGGAGAAGGAAGAGTGACTTTCTGCTGTAGGAGCAGAAAAGTTTGGCCTCTGGTCATGTAATCATAGAAAGTTCACATCTATGGATGGCTATGATGGTTGACCTCTGACTGGAGGGTCAAAAAAGTAGGACCTCCAGCTGGATGATCAAAGATCAGTGACCTTTTCCAGCAAGGCAAGGAAAGAGGAGAAGCTTGATCTGACTGCTCTAAAGAACAGGGATCAAACTCAGAGCAGAAAGGTCATGCTACTGCTAGAGCCCAGCAGCCAACTTGTTCAAGTTTATTTTAAAATTTGCCTTCTTGAGTGTACATTCAGTTTCCTGTTTCTGAAGGGAGAGGCTGGCTGAAGAACAGTTTTTGAAGGAAGGCAAAGAGCAAGAAGATTGCCAAGAAGAGGGGAAAGGAAATCCTGTTATTTTGAATTCCCTCCACAAAGGAGAGAGTGGCTAGAAGGTGACAGAAAAAGCCTATACACTGTCCTCAGAAGTTGGTAGGTGGCACTCAAGGCTCCATTACACGTTCTCCCTCCCAGTTATTGTTGAAATGGTTAGAATAGATCTGAGGCACAGAGCATACAAAAGTTGAAAGGATAATGGATCCCATGTCCTCTGGACTATGTTTCAGGAATTAGGCTCAATATTAAGGTATTAAAGGAAATGAAGCCTTCTGCTGAGAATTTTTCGGGTTTTTTTGTTTGTTTGTTTGTTTGTTTGTTTTTGGGTCACACCCGGCAGTGCTCAGGAGTTACTCCTGGCTCCATGCTCAGAAATTGCTCCCGGCAGGCACTGGGGACCATATGGGGCACCGGGATTCGAACCGATGACCTTTTGCATGAAAGGCAAACGCCTTACCTCCATGCTATCTCCCGGACCCCTAATTTTTTAACATGTTTTGTGCCCCCATCTCTTCATTCATCAACTACTCTAGAAAGTGTGAATGGGTATTAGTCCAATCTTTTTTTTTTCGAACCACACCTAATGATAATCATGGGTTACTCCTTGCTATGTGCTCAGAAATCACACCTTGTTTGGGGGACCAGATGGCCTGCCCGGGAATCAAACCATGGGCTATCCTAGGTTGGCCAATGCAAGGCAAATACCTTACCACTGTGCCACCACTCTGGCCCCTATTAATCCTATTTCTAAGAAAAGAAACTAGGTTGTTGGGATTATCAAAGTAATGTAGACAAGGTTTCCAATAACAGGCAGAGTAGACTTACATTCTGACTTTGTGACCTCAATGACCCTTCCTCCTAGCCTCTAGCCATCCATTTCAAGGCTCACTTCTCTGGGCTTTGAGTTTCGCCCTAACCCAGAAAAGAAGCTCATGTGATCAGTGTCCTTTCAGAAGAAAGACAATCCACATAACTGGCTTCTCCATTCTACCTCCCACTAGCTCACTCCAGACAGTTCCCCAGAATGAACACCCTCTGAGATCTACAGATAGGAAAGAACCCCTGCTGTTTGACACCTTAACTGCAATAAAACCAAATTCTGTAATAAGAAATGAACCAAATGGAAACAGCACAAAACACCCCATCATCCTTTCCTCAAACTATCTCTAGACTTCCTGAGCACTAAGCAGAGGTTCTAATGCAAAGAGGAAAGTAGGCCCAATAGTGCCACAACATCAAAAGTCCATGAGACACTTGTGAGGAGTCCTATAGCATTTCCTACAAGAAAAATGATACCCATGGTGTGTGAGTGACCAGAATGATGGTTCTGTCACACTCAGAAGACTTTGTGCCATGAACTAATACAGGAGATTGTACTAAATAAGAGGGAAATTATGCCCTTGATAGTAAGAATTCTATTTCCTATATTTTGTAAATACCCATCAACAAATGGTTTTATAGAAAGAATTATAGCAGTAGAAAAGATAAGAATTCCAAGAATTCACATGGTAGAGCAGAGATCAAGCTCTCTAGTAACTGTGTGGTCCTAAGTTAGGTCTCTAGTGTTGTGTGCCCTTCCCAAACACTTCTAAGTGTAATTCTTGGTGATCCCAGCACTTCATCTTTGGATAAGAGCACCAAATGACTAAGACTACATTTCAATGTCTTTTATCCAACAAATGGAATCAGAAGATGAAACGAGACAACCACATTGTCACCCATAGAGAAGGAAGTGGTGGTTCACTGATGTATCTACCTGCCAACAGCAAGAAAAACTGTACCCAGTATAGCTTAAAGAACTAGAAAAATAATGGCTAGCATACCTCAAGCATGCCCATGGTGAATACATGGGGAGATTAATCATACACATAGTCTGAAGGCCCCTTTCCCTTTAGAACTTCCAAAGACTGCACCAAAGCCTTTGCATCAGAAATATAAAAGAAAAAAATAACTTGGACTCTGAGTGAAATGTTTGGAGTTTTGCTGCAAAAACACTTAGAAGGGACTTTTTGCCCTTTTTAAAGCAGGGAAGCAGATAGATAATTATCTTCCTCCTACTGCCTTCCTCCCCTCACTTTCTCCTCCACAACCCTCCATTCATGCTCCATTTAATGTTCATGTGGATTCAGAGATGCTCATTTTCTTTCTCCATTGGGCAGATTACCTAGGTTTTATATAAAAGACTAGACCCTCAGTGGCAGAAAATAGAAGGTTCATTGGCTGAAGAGAGAACAGCTAAAGTTAAATCAAAAGAAAAAAGAGAGGAAGAAAGTTGGTTTTTATAGGGGTGTGATCCTTGGACTTCCCCAAGATGACTAAGGAGGATTCTATGGTTCAGAAAGAAAAAATATGATGCAACATTTGTTGAAGTCTAGATTTTCTATTTTAGCGAACTTTCCCTTATTACTAACCTAGGTAACAAATGAGAAGATGAGGGAGGAGAACCATAACCTCTTCCCCAAACTGACATCTCCTCACATTCAAACTTGCATGAAAGAATGTTAAGATAGCGCAAAAGATGCTTGCCTTAAATACAGACAACCCATGTTCAATCATTGGTATCCCATATGACTCTCCAAGTCCCACTAGGTAAATTCCTGAGTGCAGAGCAAGGAGTGTAACCCCTGAGTATTGCTGGGTGTGGTTCAGAAACAAACAAATAAGAATATTTACAACTGCATGATCCACAATAGTCACAGGCTGCCCAAATATGTACCAGCGAAAGGAGGATGCACACAAAATCATTCTCCACACATGAATTATTATATGGTCTTAAGCTCACTGGATATTTTATTTGATATTTCCTTTTGTATTGTTGTGGTATTTCAATTCCTTTTTTCCTGTCCTACCTCAACTGAAGTTGAGAGCCTCTAGACAGGGGTTCTCAAACTTTTTAAACAGGGGCCCAGATCACTGTCCCTCAGACCATTGGAGGGCCAGACTATAGTAAAAACAAAAATTAT
>PVKC010011972.1:0-24135 GCA_004027635.1 Crocidura indochinensis | reverse complement strand
TTGTGGTTTTTGGGTCACGCCCGGCAGTGCTCAGGGGTTACTCCTGGCTCCATACTGAGAAATTGCTCCTGGCAGGCACGGGGGACCATATGGGGCACCGGGATTTGAACCGATGACCTTTTGCATGAAAGGCAAACGCCTTACCTCCATGCTATCTCCCGGGTCCCTTCTTTTTTTTTTTCTTAAAGACAATTAAATACCTAAAAAGTAATAAAAACCAAAGTCACTTTCAGATAGTTTGAAATGTTGAAGAATATTCTAATTGTGTTTTGTTTTTTAGCTTCTTTTTTTTTTTATAAGTCCTTCACAGTTGTATTTCAGGCATACAGGACAGTTAATCAAGGCCATTTCCACCACCAGTGTTGGCCTCCCTCCACCAAAGTTCCTAGCATGCATCCTATACCACCACCCTTAGCTGCCTGGGCGGCCAGTGTAACAGGCCTACTTTAAGTTTAGATTATTATAGTTTGGGTATCTTGAGTCTATTGTGTTGACTTTAGCTTTGTATTTAGTTCTGACATTTTTTTTTCTACCAATGCACCTCAGATCACTTGGCCCCTTGGCCATATACACTTTTTTTTTCTCAATTTGTAGAAAGATGCAGAAATATGAGATAAAACAAAGCATCAGGGGTCGTATCAGTGGTGCAGTGGTAGGGCATGTGCCTTTCACATGGTTGACTTAGGACGGACTGTGGTTATATCCCCCCAGCTTCCCATATGGTTCCCCAAGCCAGGAGCAATTTCTGAGCACATAGCCCTGAATAATTCCTGAATATCACCAAGTGTGGCCCCAAAACAAAACAAAACCAAAAGGAAAAAAGCATCAATCGTGCATTTTAGTAGTTTATAAATCTGTTAGAATAAAAAACAGAACTTTTCAAAATTAATCATTTTGAATTTTGAATCTAATCATATAAATACCAAAAATGTGAATTGCCCAATACCTAGGGAATTGGAATCTGCATCAATATAGTCACTCCTAAATATTGCTGACAGTAATTAGGAGATCTTTTTAAATTATTAATAAGATGGGGCTGGAGAAATAGTACAGTAGATAGATACTTGCTTTGCACATGTCCAATATAAACACAATTCTCAGTAACCACAAGTTCTACCATGTGTGATCAGAGAACAGAGCCAGGAATAAGTTCTACCCACAGTCAAGTCTGTGCAGAAATACAGATAAAATTATTATTGCTGAGATGTTGTCATTATATACATATCATATATCAGGTATCTATAATCATTATTACTGAGGTGTTGGCAATTAATATAGAATGTTTTTTCATCTGTTTCATATATCTCTCCCCACTATTTAGTCACAATGTACTACCTTTGAAATGAAAACTCAGTGTTCATGAAGGAGAAAATTCCTACTTTAGTTTCTACTATTAGGATCTCTGAAGAAGCATCTGCAATCTTTCTATTTGACCTTCCTGTTTATTATTGTCTGGAGAATTAAAAAAAAGGTGCTTTCCTATGAAGCTGAAACTCAATGTTTATCAGCCCCCTATCATTCACAGAATTCACAGTATTTCTTTCACTTACTTCAAGTGTGGCCTCGCTCTCCTCCCAAATGACTATATAGAGACCAATATCTCACCCTAGATACAGATTAGCTATTCTCTGCACTGTCTAACCTACATCCAGTGCCATATTCCCAATGTCTGTTCATGGCACCAATATCTTCCATGTTACCTTGAAATTGAAATCAGGCTATTACTCATTATTCCTTTCATTGTTTTTCAAAACCAGTTGCCGAGTCTTGATCATTCTTCGACTGAATTATTTATTTATTTATTTTGGTTTTGGGGCCATATCTGGCAGTGCTCAGGGGTTACTCCTGGCTGTTTGCTCAGAAATAGCTCCTAGCAGGCACGAGGGACCATATGGGACACCAGGATTCGAACCAACCACCTTTGGTCCTGGACCGGCTGCTTGCAAGGCAAATGCCACTGTGCTATCTCTCCGGAGACTGAATTATGCTTTATGCATCTAGTCCTTCCAATGAGTTCTCACTTAAGACTTGCTTGAACCATTCTCATCTTGTTTGAACCATTCCCACAACTCCTTCACTCCTCTATACTTACTCATAAAGGTGTTTGCTGTTACTATCTCCACCATTATTCTATCCACCCCACAAATGCTAAATCTGTCTTTCCTGGATGAATTTGGAAATACTCCAATCATGTAATTAATAAATTTTGTCAATATTTCAAATGTCTCTCGAAAACCTTTCAAGAATTTCCAGATGAGAAGAGGATAGGAGAGAGTGGGAGGGAAAATGGAGACATTGCTGGTAGGAAATGTGCACTGATGAAGGATGGTGTGCATTGTATGACTGAAACTCAATCGTGAACAATTCTGTAGCCAGAGTGCTTAATTAAAATAATGATAAAAGAATAAAAATGACTTGCAAATAACAAAAAAAGAATTCCCACTCTACTTTTCCCCTAGTATTGAGTGCCTGAACAAACTGAAATTTGCAGGAAAAATGCTATTGCTCCACACAGATGGCTAAATTCCATACATTCTTTAATGCACAAGTCAAATGCCAACTCCACCTAATGTCTTTTGACCACTCCTTTCCACCACCACCGTCCCACACTCTGATTGCTGCTGGAAATATGCAGAACTAATACTTTCCTCTCTGTCTCATTGTACATATCACTTTCTCCTGCATATTTGTCTATTATGAATATCAACCCATGTAGTCAAAATACACTAACATCTAGGAAGTATTTACTTGGCCAGGCCAAGCTTTCCACATTCATCTAGCTACATATTGGAGTTGTGCTTAGACTTTGTAACAACTCATTTAAAACAGAGAGAAAAATTTTCTAAAGGGAGAATAAAGAATTTACCCAGAAACATACCCTTCTCAAAAGGCTAGAATAAAGAGCTCCAACACTACAGTGCATTGATAAGACATAAAACAATACATGTACACAGATTATCATTTCCTGAAAGAGAGGTTAAAAAAAAGGTCTTTAAAATTTTATTATGGGAGACTGAGAAGATGGCTGAGAAAGTAGGAGCATATGATTTGTGAAAACTGGGGATTGGATTCTCAATATTGCCTGGTCCCATGAGCATTGCTGAGGAAAGCCCCCCAAGCTGAGCAAAACATAATCTCCCAGCACGGCTGGGGATGATCCCAAATAAGCAAGCAAAATTTAGGTTGGAAATATCAAAGGGATAACCATATCTGTATTCAATTTTTCATATGGGATTACTTAATAAAATATTGAGCTGGATGTTGGAACATTCACTATAAAAAACATGACTAGAGTCAGAATGATAGCACAACATTTGCCTTGCACACAGCCAACCCAGGTTCAATCCCTGGCATCTTATATGGTCCCCCGAGCCTGTCTAGAGCAATTTCTGAGCGCAGAGCTAGGAATAAACCCCTGAGTGCTGCTAGGTGTGACCTCCCAAAAAATCATAACTATACTGATTGATATTAAAAAGCTCTACCTCTCCTCCAAAAACTTAAAAATGTTAAAAAATCATGACTAATGCTGATCAATAGGTATCCTACCCACTGTTATATATAGGTAAATACAAACTTTTAGTTTTGACTAATTTGTTTCTGAATGCTTCATGATTTCTATTTTCCTTAGAGGATAATTAGCATGCAAAAGTCCAACTAAGTAAATTGTATTTACAGAGCCAGTCTCTATTCTCTACACCATCTCTATTCTATATACCAAGCTGACAATTTAATATACCAGCTAAATGGATATCTTTCCTTCAGGATCTCAGTGCTTTCTGAATCATCTTCTTATGGGAAAAATATTTCATAAATTCAGAAAAATTTTAAAATTGACCCTGGAAACATCTTATACTTGACCTACAGGGATCTGGAAAGGATGGGGAGGCAGGGGAGACTGAGTATCTTGATTCTACCCAACCATTATAGTTAAAAAAAATCATGAAAAATTTTAGCAGGTGAAAAACTTTTAAGTAGAAAAACAAAAAATATGAAATAAAACCTCTTCAATTTTTGACATTCAGAGAAAATGCCATTCTCTTCAGTGCCCATCCTACAATACCTTACACACACACACACACACACACACACACACACACACACACACACACATCAGAAGTGCCTGGTGCTGCCATTTATGCTTGGGTAAACTGTACACTCGCCTACTGAGAGCAAGTCCCATATGGGAAAAAGAACGAACATAAACAAAAGAAATATGCCAGCCTGGGAACAAAATTGCCCTTAAATGACAGTTTCTCTTGACACAGAATGAAAGATAAGTGTAATTCCCCCGAGGAGAGAATGGGGAATCAGGACAGCTTTCATTTGGCCATGATAACATATTAAGAACAATTTTACTCATAGATTTCCCCCGTCTTTGAAATGCTGACACTTCATGTTACCAGAAATTATGCCCCCCTTCCTGCCCCCAATACTATTATCATTATCTGTATTGATAGATACCAGAGCAAAGAGGCAATCATAGCTGATGGGTGTGGAATGTCAGATTTCCTAAGAAAGAAGAAACTTCACACCTTTGCCCTCAAATTTGCTTTCTAGTTTGTCCAACTCTTCCACAAGTAGTTTTAGGAACCATATGACCATATTCCCAAACTCTGCTTCCCCCCAAATTTATAATTCAGAATAACTTTTTATTTTTTTTGTCTTTCATTGTATTTGCTTTTAAATGGGTAGAGATTGTGTCTTTAAAAGACCACTCAGGGGGCCGGCGAGGTGGCACTGCAGGTAAGGTGTCTCTGCCTTGCAAGCGCTAGCCAAGGAAGGACAGCGGTTCGATCCCCCAGCATCCCATATGGTCCCCCCAAGCCAGGAGCAATTTCTGAGCGCTTAGTCAAGAGTAACCCCTGAGCATCAAACGAGTGTGGCCCGAAAAACCAAAACCAAAACAAAAAAATAAAAAAGACCACTTAGAGATAACACAGCAATAAGGCTTTTGCCTTGCATGCAGCCAACCTGGGACAGAACTGGGTTCAGTCCCTGGCATCCCATATGGTAACCCTGAGCCTGCCAAGAGCGATTTCTGAGGGCAGAGCCAGGAGTAGCTCTTGAGTTCCACTGGCTGTGGCCCCAAAACAAAACAAAACAAAACAAAACAAAAACCCAGAATAGAGGAAATCACATATATGCAGAAAACTTACACATAACATATGTATGTCCATTGACAATATGCTGAATCAAAGGTTGCTTTAAATAATCTCATTGATTGCACATCACTTATATCAATGGCACTTCTCAGTGAAAGTAAGTTTGGGGCGCTTTTACTTTTGTGTCTGTGTGGAAATACATAAATCTATATACAAATCTAACTTAAATAAATAAATGCTCTACCCATCACTGCTGCAGTGAGCTAAATGGAAAATGACAAACACAGAGAGCTCAAGAAATTCCACCGCTGTGCAGGGCCACCCAGAGTCTGCCACACTGATGTCCATCTCTACAGTTTCTGCTTAAAAAGAGACAAGCTAGAAAGATGCCTCAGTGCTTCTTATAAAATCACCAGGCTTTTCTGATTTTCAAATGGCAAACTCTGTGTTAAACACACTACCTTTTTATTTATTTTTTATTTTTACTCAAGATAAAACAAAACAAAACAGAATCACAACATGCAGACTTTCTTTTCTGGAAAGTGAAAGCACTCTCTCAATTAACTTTGCTTTCCACTCTAAATTTCTTTCTCAGTGAAAGTTCTGGGCTTTTCTGACTCATTCACCACAGAAACTAACCCAGGGTTGGGGCATGCCCCTTCTGTGTCATTTTAATTCGGTCATTTAAATGCAGCTACTTGGATGGGCAGAGGGGAATTGTCTTAAAATTAAAAAGGAAGCTTCCTATGTATTTTACCATCATTCTGATTTGCGAGGGCAGAGAACTCCCTGGTTTTAAGGATGCATGAATGATCAGCCTGTTATTCCTCTTGTAACAAATTTCTAGCCCCAAGATAAATTTTAACTATAAAGAATGATGACTTATGGAAACACAAGCCAAATTATGGATGTGTTCATTTAGCTAACAGATGATAATAATTTGGACACAGTGCACCTAAATTGGCTATACAATAAGCCTTTCTTTTCAGCTTTTTCTAATTTTAAAGGCCATATAAAACTTACTTTATGATCAATATTTTGCTTATTCTCTATCAGACCCAAGACAACACACAGCTTCTCAGAGTTACTTATTATTTGTTTTTAAAGAATTCTTGAACTGGTGAAAGAGTTGCAACAGGAGTTAAGGTTACATGCCTTTGACCCCACCGCCCTAGTTCACTACCAGGAGTGACCACTGTGCATAGAGTTAGGAGTAGCCCCTGAGCACAGCTAGATTGGCCCAATTGCCTGTCCCCCACCAGAAATGATTTATTGTGCTGAGAGGCCGGAGAGATACCATGGAGGTAATTCTTTCATGCAGAAGGATGGTGGTTCAAATCCCAGCATCCTATATGGTCCTCCAAGTCTGCCAGGGGCGATTTCTGAGCATAGAGCCAGGAGTAACCCCTGAGCACTGCCAGGTGTGACCCCCAAATAACCAAAAACACAAACACAAACAAAAAAGAATATTTGGGGCCCGGGAGATAGCATGGAGGTAAGGCGTTTGCCTTTCATGCAAAAGGTCATCGGTTCGAATCCCGGTGCCCATATGGTCCCCCGTGCCTGCCAGAAGCAATTTCTGAGCATGGAGCCAGGAGTAGCCCCTGAGCACTGCCGGGTGTGACCCCCCCAAAAAAAAGAATATTATGTTGAATCACAGCTATATATATACACATATATATTATTGTGACAGCAGAGATTAATTGTAGTTGTATTGTCTATTACAATTGAAATTGGAATCTGTTGTTGGCTTCAAAGAGCTGTAAGAAATGTACAGTGTTTACTATATTGAAAAGTATCATCTTGCTATATGAAGTATCTTTAGTCTCAAAAACCTTGTAAAAGACAAAATGTTGTCTATTTATCAAGTCTCCTACAGTACTCATTTAGTCAAGTTATATACAATAAAGCCGTATGTAGTTCTTGTCATCTGTTCTTATAAATCAATTCCTTCAAGTCATATATTGTTCTTGCTCCTTATCTCTGATTCTATTTGCCCTAGGGAAAAACATGCTATGAAAGACTTCTTTCCCCCTCTTTATATTTCCATTCAAACGACTATAAACTTCTTAGGGGCAAGGACCATATTTTATTAAATTAAAAATAAGTTGGAGAAATAAGATGCCTGGGAGACAATCTTGAATCATCTTACCTTTTTCTAGTTGACACTGTTTTAAATCATATTAATTAGGAGCACCACATTATGGCTTCTAGGGGAAAAAAATGAATCACAGCTGAGCAACTTCTGACTTCACACTATAAAGGAACTCTGTGTGTTCAAGGGAGGGATTACTGAATATCTGTGATAAAATAATTCTCATAATGAAGCTGAATTACATTTTCCATTGAGTGTTCATGAATCATAACAAACCGTCCTAATTTTCATTTAAAATATCGGTGTGTCAGGTTGAAGTGATACAATGAACAGGGTGCTCATCTTGCATCAAGCTGACCCAGCTTTGATCCCTAAAACCACACAGGGTCCTTGAGTACAAAACCAGGAGTAAACCCTGAGCTTATCTGCATGTGTCCCAAAATTAAAAAAAAATTATTATGTCAGAAAGATTAATAAAATCACTTTCCAGTGAACATTCAGAAATTTTTCTTGCCAAAATAGATAACATTCTGTCTATCAAATGAATATAGTCATAATAGAATTGTATTCTCTCAACCCACTGATTTCTATATTTGAGTCCAAATGTACAAATCTAAGGAAATCACATATAGAAACATTATCAAAGATAAAACCTTTGGGGGAAATTGCTTTTAAATTGAGAGGGATAAGAAACTAAAAATAATAAATAAATAAACAGGAAGGCTTAAAGCAGATTCCAAAACTGGAATCAAGCAGAGGACTCTCAGGATTCTGAACAGATGGAGAAGGGAATGAAAGCAGTTAGGTACTGGGGAAATGTCCTGTACAAAAAAACTGAGACAGATTCAAGTAAAATAGAAGGAAATAAACACAAGTTCTTCAACAGAATACTAATAATATATCAGGACAGAACAAAGAGTGCAAAATGTGAATACCAAAAGCCAACAAAAAACAATGAGTACATAGGCCAGATAATTAAAATAACAATGGGGGGTTTCTTGGCATCAAATTGTACTAACAATTCCAAAATTTCTCTTGCCTTCATTATCAAAACTCCAATCTTGGAGACTCTTTGAAAAGGTAACTTTAAAAGTGACTCAGATTAGGGTACGAGTAGTTCAAAACTGGCATGAAAAGCACAAAATTATCCAAACAAATTATGAGCAAGACAACAAAGGAAACAGTGGTCTTTTGGGCACATAACATTAGAGCAGCAATTCAACTCGCCATGCCTTTGCCACTGGTTTTCTATATTATAACCATTCTACACTAGTTTTGCTTTTTTACTTGCTTAGGGATACTCCCAGCTCAGTGCTTAAGGATTACTCCTAGTGCTGCTGGAGGCATCCAGCCTTGGCTTCCTGCATTTCTAAAGCATGACCCTTGAAGTTATTTTCCAGGTACTCAGCTTGTTTTTCACACCCTTTCATTCATGACTAGGAAAATATAGTTATAAAAAAAACAAGTTGACATTTGATATGTATAAACAATACCTGAGACTGTCATCAGGCTTCGTAGGATAAAGTCATAGAATGTGTTTTTTTTATTACCCTCTACCTCAACCCTGTAATAGATCTCATTTCTCCAGTGCTCAAAACTATGCAAGTCTTTTAAGTAGCTCTTACTTCCATACTTTTAAACACAGATCAATATATCATGTTTATATATCTGAGTGTGCTAGATGCCTTTTCTTCTAACTCCTCTTATTTTTGTTTTGTTTTGTTTTGGAGTCACACCCAGCAGCACTTAGGGGCCACTCCTGGCTCTACTCTCAGAAATCGCTCCTGGCAGGCTCAGGGAACCATATGGGATGCTGGGGTTCGAACCAATGTCCTTCTGCATGCAAGGCAAATGCCCTACCTCCATGCTATCTCTTTGGCCCAATCCTCTCTTATTTTTTGTAATTTTAAGTGATTTATGTGTGTATATATATGTATATATATATATATATCCCTTTCAATAAATAAGGTAAGATTCAAGAATCTCCAAGTCAAAGAGAAACTTTAAAATGATGTATCAGTAGCAAACACAAGTTTCCTGTAAAACACCCTAACAAATAATTAACTTAACCACTGGGCAATAGGTCCAAGAAAGCCTGATTTCTGATAAGTGCTCAGTCCAGTCTAAGCAGTTATGAAAAAAGAGTTTTCTATTGACTGAATTCAGCCCATATCTGCCTCAAGGCCCAAGAAGAATTTAATTAAATTCACTATTGTCTAAAGGTCTTGACACCCAGAGTCTCTCTTTTGTTATTCTTTTTCTGTTTTAGGTAATATTTTTGGTTTGTGACTTAAAAATAATTCAAACTAAACTAAGACTTATAGGATTTTGTAGTGCAGTTTCAGTTCTGTTTCATCATTACTGCTCTTGTACAGATGTGCTTCTGTTAAAGTAACAGCAAAGTACATGAGTGTAGGAAACGTCATGGACAATGCTAAGGACATGGTCATGTGAACCCACATGGAGATTCCCCAAAGTTATGAGATTTGCAAGAGTGTAAAATGGCTTCTTTGCTACCTCTTTGTATAGGGGGAAGGGGTCATGTAGATCCCAATAGCAATGATATATTCCATCCTACAGACATAAACTGGATCCCGAACCATTTCATACTGCTAACTTTTTCAGGCCTACAGGCTCTGTTGATTTGGTCAGTCCACCAAAGGGTGTTTCCAGGGAGCATGAATTACACACATGAGTAATGAGTTACTAGAACAGACTTTATAAAAAAAAAAAACCAATGATGATCTCTGTTTTATGTGTCCCATTCTCAACATTTGTTGACTCTAATGCCATGGTTTTCCATGCCATTTACAAATGCCTTGCTGATAGCTTGCCGCACTATGTCTAATTTATCCCCTTCATTAACCATTCTACTTTGTTTCTTTAATTAACAAAAACAACACAAACTCTCTTATAGGATGTTTAGGTTGCTAAAGGAAGTAAATGAGGACTAAATATAATTGCCTGTTTGTCACCTAGAATAAACACTGAAGATGGTTCTAAAACAAAGCCACTGGCTGAAATTAGAAAATGATCAAAAAGGGGAAAGAGAAATAGAATAATGCATAAGGTGCTTGCTGTGCCCACACCTGATTCTGGTTTGGTCCCAAGAATCCTATGTGGTGCCCTGAGCACAGTGAGTAATCTCTGAGTGCAGTCAGGAGTAACCCCTGCCTGAGCTTTGCCAGGTGTGACCCAAAAACTAGAGAAAAAAAAGAAAAAGATCAAGAAGCTTATCTGAGCTCACTGCTGGCTACAATGTCTTCCTACCCTTCCAACAAGGCCTCCTACCCCTCACAGCTCTTCCTTTAAAACCACTGATAGATAATCTATCGTTATAACCAAAGCAAATTTGTCTTGCCCTATGTATATAAAGCTAAAATTCAAATGATAAATTCTAAAAATTCGTTATATTTTATATACTTCATATCTTATCTTTGTTTCCAATGCTTACAATAGCTAAAGTTTCAAACCCAACCTTCATCCTCTAACCACAGGAATGTTTCTTTTACAAAAAGCAAAAAAGTAAATGGTACTTACTTATACACACATGAGAAGTCTGTACAGCCCAGAAAATGTTATATATATTCATGGAAAGGTATTTTAAAAGGCCAGACTTGTAAGAAAATACCCAAGTGCTTCCCAAATATTTTATTGGCTATTGAACAAAGTCCCTTTCTTCAGTTAAAAGTGGTAATCCTCTTCAATATTCTACCTAAAATAGGAGGCTATGAGTCAGAGATACAATACAAGATAGTATATTCCCCACAATGGCCAACCCAGGTTCAATCCATGACAACCACATAGAGACACTGAGGTGGGCCATGAGTGAGCCATAAGAATAGAGCTAGATGTCAGCCAAGTTAAAAAGAAGCTACTTTGAAAAACATAATATACATACATATATATGTATATATATATATACATCTGTGCATAGGCACTCTTTATTTCTTTCTTCATATATACATATACATAAAATCAATGTAATTACTTACTATTTTCTTTTTTTTTTTTTTTTTTTTTTTTTTGGTTTTTTTTGGGTCACACCCGGCAGTGCTCAGGGGTTACTCCTGGCTCCACGCTCAGAAATTGCTCCTGGCAGGCACGGGGGACCATATGGGGCACCGGGATTCGAACTGATGACCTTTTGCATGAAAGGCAAATGCCTTACCTCCATGCTATCTCCCGGGCCCCTACTTACTATTTTCTTAGAGATATTTCTCCCAAGGAAGAAAAACATGAACATTTAGCTCAGGTATTTTCCACTCAAATGTACTGGTCTTTTTTCAAGACCGGTCTTTTGTATATTCAGCACTTTAAAAACTATAGGTTATTTATTTATTATAAAATAAATTCTTTAATTGAATCATCATGAGATATACAGTTACAAAGTTGTTCATGGTTAAATTTCAGTCATACAGCATCCAACACCTAATCCTTCTCCAGTGCTTTCCCCACCACCAATGTCCTTGTTTCCCTCCCCAACTCTCCACTGCCATCTTCTCTTTCTCCCTCGACAGTAGACATTTTCGTCTCTATAGCTTCTCTTCCTTTATTCCTTTTAGACACTGTAGTTTGTAATAGTGTTACTGAAAGAGTATCAGACATATATCTTTATCTCCTTTCAGCACATCCAGTTCTTGTCTAGAGTGATCATTTCCAACTATCATTTTCATAGTGGTTCCTTCTCTGCCCTCTGCCATATTTATACTCTGTTATATTTTTGCCATATTTGTGGTAAGCTTCCTACCATGAACTGGTTCTCCTGGTCCTTGTCTTTGAATATTATTATCATAGCCATATATGTATATACATATATATGTATATATATGTATATATAAAATCACACAAATAAGCGTGATCACTTTATATCTATCCCTCTTCCTCAAACTCATTTAGCTCAACATAATACTCTCAATATTTATCTATGTATAAGCAAATTTCATGACTGGTTTTTTTCACATCAGATCAGCTGCCATCAGAGAATGAAATACAGGTCAAGCCTGGGCCCTTTTAGACCACACTACAGTGACAACAAGAAAAGTCTGTCCTTCCTCCGTCTCCCATAGCCAGGGCTGGCCAGCAACACCTCTATGTACCAAGTGCAATGCAACACAGGAAAATATAATCCCTTACTTCCCTGGAGCAAAATAACAAGATTGAGTTATTAGTTTGTCAAACTGTCAAAAGTGTGAACTTCGAAAAGGGAGGGTAGGAGGTGCAAATAATCGAATGATTCATCATGGATCTATTCAAGCATGACTTAAAATATTTGCTTTAAGGTCAAAAAATTTTTGCTCAGATTCTTATACTGTAGGACAAATCATATCTATTAAATATTTCTTCAAGACACCATCTAACCAGCATCTGGGTTATATCTGAGTTCTCTGCTGGGTTATCTTTAGCTATGAAAAATTTTTTTGTTTGTTTTTGTTTTGGGGCCACACCCGGTGATGCTCAGAGGTTACTCCTGGCTATTCACTCAGAAGTCACTCCTGGCAGGCACAGGGGACCATATGGGGAACCGGGGGATCGAACCGCGGTCCATCCTAGGTTAGTGCAGGCACCTTACCTCCAGCGCCACCGCCCGGCCCCTAGCTATGAAATTTTTAATTGAACTTTGAATATGTTGAATGGTAAATTGTTTAACATAAGATAGAAATGTCAATACCCCCAAATCCTATGGTATCTCCAATTTGATTTCTAACTAGTCCTGTCACTGGAAATAATGCAATTAAGGACAAACTTTGCACTTTAGACCCCAGAGTACTATAAGGAGAAGAAAAGAAATTGAGTGGGGGATAAGAAAGACAAATATGAAATGATGAGGGATAGATGCTAAGGGGTCTCAGATGCATTGATGGTGTTAACAAAGGATAAAACTAAATACCTAAGCCAGATTCAACAACAATGAAACCATGAAATCAAAACTTTAACAACCAAAATTAAAAATGTTCTGATGTCAGTCTGAGGCATGGAATGGAATGAACTCTGAAAACATTGGTGGAAGAAGTTTGACTCTGGTAGTGGGATGGTTCTTATATATTGTATACATAAAACCCAACTATAAATAACTTTGTAAATCACAAATAAAATTTTAAAATAAAAATTAAAAAAAAAGAGAAAAGGTGCTGGATCTTAGAAGAGACTCTAGTGATTTCCTCCATGTATCAATCATAAATTCGCACCACATTTAAAAAGTACAGTATCACAAAGTGATTTTAATCCACAAGGATTTTAAGGATTTCATAGTTTATAGAAGTGCTCAGAGAAACGTCAGGTTACATGAAGTTTAGACCCCAGCTGACAGTATTTATTGTGTTATACCACTTGTCTTCTGGGCAAAGAACTAAAGGTCACTGAATTCTTCATGGCAAGTATTGAAAATAGTTTACACCAACGGTCTAACTTAAAGGAATAATGTGAACCCCTTTGGGTCTAAAATGATCTTTGGATGCCAAAATAGATGCTTGACCCTCTACAAGTAGGGAGTCCTGGTGTTTTTACGCTGTTTGCAGTCTCTGCACCTCTGTCTTCCTTAAAGACTCTGGAACATGGAGAAATAATTCCCTCTGCAATCCAAGGTAGCTGATCTACTCTTAGACATCTGAGGAGAAGGTAGATTTGAAGGGGGATATTCCCTAGCAAGGGGGACAGTGGGAGAGACATGCCCAGTAGGGGCCATCTGAGTGAAGGTTGCTTCCACTTAGAGAAAGCTTTCGGAGTTTGGTGCCTGGCAGAAATCAAATCAGACAGGCATATCTCTCCTGGAAAGAAACAGGTAAAGGGATGTGGGTGAGAGCAGCAGAGAGGGACATAGGCCACAAGTAGGGCTTCCAGAGAGTGGGACTGTTGTCAAAAATTCCTGCCTCCAGGTCTTCCAGTAAAACCAGACTTGCCAGATGGTGACAGAATCCATCAGTTTGATGAGCATTTGCATATTTTCAGAGGACTATTGTGTCACCACCTCACTCTCTCAAAGTGGGACTCCAGCTTGAATCTTTCAAAAAAGAAAGTACTGAAAAGGAAGGGAGGGCAAAGAGGACTTTCTCTTCCAGATCAGCTGGACAGATTTTTTTCCCTCCAACTTTGCCAACAAGGCAAACTGCTCGGGGCTTCTGCTGGTAAGAAACAGCCAGCAGCGGTGCCAGAATCATTTTCCAATGTTGAATTCCCATTTACTCTACTGCGCAAAGTCACAGAAGGCCAAAGGCCTCTTTGCAAACCTGGCCAGGTTCTCCTCTTGGAATAATCGCAGCAGCCCCTTTTATCAACCCGACTCTGACCCCCAGCTATGCAGAAATAAGAATATAGGAACCACTGCAATGAACAGAAGCAAGATCACACTCTGTCCACATGTAGGGCCAGTGGACCACCCAGCCACCCTGGCCAGGTTTCAGATAGGTTGCTGAGTTTCTCTGCAGCTATCCACTGTAAATCTGCTTCTGGGAATTCCAGCCAGGGGTCTCCTGTTACCTGAAATAGGCACTGAGCTTTCAGAGTCAGTGGGGAGGAGAGATGGTTCTTCCTGCACTTTTAGCATCCTCTGCCTCTTAGTATTTCTCAGGCCTAGTGTCTCTTCCTGGGCTGCCATTTCTGTATAGATGACCATTGGGGCTGAGCCTGTGCCTTTGCAAACAGGTATTAAGCCAGCGACGGGTACCCAGCAAAGCGAGGCCCAATAGCTTCTTTTTTCCACTTACACAGGAAAATGAGGGGAGGGGGGATTTGTTACAGGGACAACTCATAGTTTCTTTTGGAATGCTTTCATGGAAATTTGGGCTCTATTTGATCCACACACCATATTTTTTAAATGGTGTTGTGTGGGTGGGTTGGAGGCACATGAAGAGCTCAGCAGTCATATAAATATCGGAAAAGGGCATGGAGAAGTGCTGTCATTCCCGTCTTACTGTCTGCTGCTCGCTGGCTAACACATTGCGGCATGATTCTCTAATATTCCTTTAGACCTAGAGGAACCTAAACATTAAGTTTCTTAAAAACAAACAAGCAAAAGACATGTTACTATAAATGACATATTTCCTACACACAAACACACACACAAATACACACACAAACACAAACACACAAACACACACACACACACAAAGGAAACAGCTGCCACATGCAGAGAGTGGTTAAATACCCACGCCCCTATTTTTTGCCTCAAAGTCAGATCAGATAGGCCAGCAACAGAGTGTCCCATATCACCCTCTTTCTAACCTGCCCATTGTGCTCCTTCGGGATGACTTGTGTGTACTTAGCAAGGGAGGAGAAATTAATAGGGAAATGATAGATGTCACTATATGGTGGCTTCCTGAATTGACATTTGTGGTGAACTCACAAATGGGGCCAAAGAAACAGTACAGCAGCTGACTCAGCTTCAATCCCAGGCATCTCCTATAATTCTGAGTCCATCAGGAGTGATTCCTGAGTGCAGAGCCAGGGAAACCCATGACCAGGGGACTAGGTGTGGCTAAAATCAAACAAAAACAGTAATTGAAGTGTAACTCTAATTTGAATTAAGTCCTCCCTGGGAAATCTTTCCAGCATGTTGTAGCACCTATACAGAGTTTTGTGGAAAGGATTGAGAGCCCACTCTTTCCATGTGAACCCTTAACTGGGCATCTTCACCTTCTTTATTTTTATCAGCCATGAAAGCTCTTACCCAAAACAGCATTTACTTGAATCCCATGCAGGTATACGTTAAAAGGTAAAATTTATATGGCAATGCAAAGTATAATAAATTTCAGGTCCTGCATGTGAGAAAAACTATTTTGTGTCACATATTTAAATGAAAAGATACTCAAAAGTCCTTTAAAGCACATCAGTAACCAAAGCACATCCAATGGACTGGCAGAGAAAAGAATCGAAGAGAACAAAGGGAGAGGGACCGAGGAAGGGATGAAGGAATGAAAGTCTGAGATTCTGATAAACACTGGGATCACATTTCAAACCCAGGACTGTCCATCTCACTCACTCTGAAAGTCTGTGACAGGATGCAGTGCACACCGCTCATGTGTTTCCCTTAGGGCAGAAAAGAAAGCTTCACGTTTCACCCATGTAGGCATTTGCTGTCTTTACACTCCAAGTCAAGGTGCTGTTCAGAAGGTAAATTATGAGCCAACAAGTCACAACACATTCAGGATGCATTTGCCAAATTAGGAAGCCAACATCTCTACTCCATTTAATTGCTTGGAGGCAAGGTAGCATAAACAGCTTGGATAAAAGCAAGAACTACAAGCAGATACACCTACTCACCAAATTTGGGGTCACACAAAAAATTATTAAGCTCATACCCATCAAAAGAGGAAGAATGACCATCTGTGTCCCCTTCATTTTACCTTTTTAGCTTCACACATTTCAGCCCCCTGGTTTCCAGTAGAAGTGCAGTAGTAGTCAAAATACAACTACTGAAAGAGCTGTTAGTTTTGGTAACTCATTTCAAGTCCGATGAAGGAAATAACTGTCTTCTGTCTCATTCATTGTGTAGCTTCATTCCAGTTCTTCTACTTGTTTATTTTTGATCTTCCAGGTAGTTCTCAGGAAGACCAAAGGCCACTCCTGCACCACTTTGGCTTGGGGTGCCATACTTAGTGGTATTGGAGGAACCTTACAGTGCTGGATTGACCATATTTGAGTCAAGCACCTAAAAATGTTTGCAATGGGAGTCAGAGTGATAGGACAGAGGCTGGCTCAGGTTCAATTCCAGGCACCCCATATAGTCCTCTTATGGTAAGCATACTGGTGCTTGGGGGCCATACTTAGTGGTATTAGGAGGACCTTATAGTGCTAGATTGGCCATATTTGAGTCAAGCACCTAAAAATGTTTGCAATGGGAGTCAAAGTGATAGGACAGGGGCTGGTACAGGTTCAATCCCAGGCACCCCATATAGTCCTCTGAATATAATATAGCACCAATGATCATCTATAAAGAAAAGACAGCCCAGGAAGAAACATTAGGCCTGAAAAATAAGAGGAGGCAGAGGACACTGAAAGCACTGGCAGAAGCATTTCTCCTCCCCAATGACTATACAAGCTCATGCCTGTCTCAGGAACAGGATCGGATAGTATTTTATTGGCACTATCTACACATCCCCCACTCTCCACTTATTTAAAATTCCCCTGTACAGTTCTATCATCTTTGGAATGAAGCAAAGACAACAGCATTTGCCTGGGGAAAAAAAAAAGCTTACCTTATTTAAAATAAACTAAATAACAATAATACATTTTAGTAATAATAAGTAATGAACTAAATAAATAAGCTAAAATAAATTCTTGCAACATCTACTTCAGGAAGTTTTGAAAAGTGGGGCAATGACAAAAAAAAAGTCCTAGATAATAAGGTATAAGAATAGCGGGTCTGGCACTGACAAAAAGTGATCATTTCATTGACTTCTATAAAGCTGCTTGAAAAGCCAACGATTCAATCCCCTCAAGTATTAATAGAAACAGACACTCAGGGCTATAATAAACACTTAAGGCCATCCTATCATGGCGAGTGATGCGAAGATCATGATGGTAACTGCATGGCTTCAGAGAGGCGACAAGTGATACTGACGTATTTTTGTTCTGATGAAAATTGGCCTCTTGTGAAAGAGTTTCACTGTGAAGTATTTAGAATTTTAACTAGACACACTAGAAGTCAGAGGTTAGGCTAAAGATGTGAAGGTTTATGTGTATCTCAAAATATCTTCAGAAATAAAATGTTTAATGGCTCAGGGGTAAGGCACACTAGTAAAGGACAGATCTGGAATGTGTGGGTTCTGTGGTTCAATCCTCAATATGCACACCTGGGTGCAAACACATAAAACACATACACGTACCATAAGAATCATTCAAATAGGAAAGTTCAAATCAGTCAAATAGGAAAGTGATGAAAACTACTCAAACATTTTGATTATCCCCCCCCCCCCATTCTACCTTCATTTACATGATAGTTTCTGGCATTCGGTCCCTTTATTTTTCAAAATAGTTTGACAAAGCAGTTTCCTAAAAGAAATTTTCCTTACCAGAACTCAGTGACCCTTGTTCATATCTTATTGCTCTCATTAAATATTCTTTTTGAAACCAGTTTTTGGAAGATCCATCATTTTCTTCTATGGGTGGGATCCATCATTTCCCTCTATCAAGCAAGTTTAAAATCTCTAGTTAGAAATCAGTCCTGGTAGTACTCAAATTAGCTGAGTAGCAAAAACAACGAGGTCTAAGAAATGGTAAAATCCAAGGAATACCTGTGAATATATGATATTGAGTGCAACGTGGTATTTAGGGTGGAATCCTGGGTCAGACCACAATGGTATGAAGGAACATTTAAAAAATCTGGAATTAATGATGGGTTTTAGTTACAACTCATGCAACCAATGAGTTGTTCATTACCTGGAATACAATGGATGTGTCATATTGATCTAATAGGGTAGCAAGATAGTGGGGGCTAGAGACGCTGCCATACTGCAACTTTCCTATAAATTAAAATTTTTCTAAACTACTGAGTGTGACTAAAAAGTTCATATCAATAATGACACAACCAAGGCCTCTTATAAATGCAGTTCTTATGTTAACTGATAATACCCTTTAGTGACAGGGTACATGGGGGCACATGAGAGAAATTAGAAGTATGTGCGCTCTCTAGAAGTGCTAATACCCATTGGGATTATCTGCATACAAAATCTGATTTCAAGGTTTTCATGATTCAAAAACAGGGAAGAGGTCCAGGGAAATCATCTGGATACTCACATACCTGAGTAGGGAAATATTTCCAAACTCTCCTCCCTGCAGCAGACAGAACAAGGCACAGTAATAAAAAAATATATAAGTTTAGCTCCTCTTACACTTATAAAGTGTATAAAGGTGAGATAAGCATGGGCTTGATGGGTTTACAGCTCCCTGCAGATCACTTGGCAAGGCTGAAAAACTAGAAGGTTTGCTAAACCAGGTCATCAATAAAAAGGACACAGATAACACCTTTGAAGGTTTCAAAGTACCTCACTTCTTTTATTTTACTTTATCCTCCTAGGAAATGTATGAAACATATAGAATATATTATTATCATCACAGTTTATGGAGAAAACAAAGACATAAAACTGTTACAAAACTTACCCCAAATGACACCACAAAATCTAGGAGTTAACACATAAGTTAAGACTTTGCCTTACACACAACAGACCCAAGTCCCACTCCCAGCACCACATATGGTCCTCCCAGAATAACCAGGAATGATTTTTGAGCACAAATTCAGGAGTAAGGCCTGAGAACAAACGGGAATGACCACTCCAAAAAAGAGAGAGATTTAATTCAAATGAGTGTCCACCATTCCAAGCTTCAACGTCCCACCAAAACTCATACATGCATATAGTGGGTTTGTAGAGAAAGGAATGTCTGACAGGTGTGTTCCAATGTACTACTATTTCCTGTAAAACACAAATGCTAAAGAAAATGAAAAGGCGCGCTAGGGGAAAATACAAAAGTGACTAGTTTCTTTCCTTGAACATCAGGGTAATGGGAAAAATGCAAACAATTTATACACTTTATATTGTTTACATAAGCAAGTACAGAAATGATCATTTGCAGAAATCAACATGGAGTGGTGATATTGGGCCAAACCCAGAGATGCTCAGGGGTTACTCTTGGTGGTACTCACAGGACCAGAAGCAGAGTCAGGGATTAAGTCAGTCAGCCATCTCTAATGTGAATGTCTTAACCCTTGTAGTATCTCTCCAGCCCCAGAACTCATAAGTATATGTTAACAACGAGCTATTAAGATTAGATATTATTATAAAGTATATTGTCTTTGTTCAAAAACTAATTTTATTTTTTTGGATACATGTCATTGAGAATCTTCAGTGCCAAACTATTATCCATAGAAACTTTGGTTATAAAGTTATTTTCAGAAGATGTTAAAACCCTTTCTTTTTTTTAAGCAACCATTATCAAAGTATGACAATCTAGCTATAACCTACCTTTAATCAAGAAAAGGTGATTTGGAGAACCTGTCTAGAGTACAGGCGGGGGTGGGTGGGGAGGAGGGATATTTGGGACAATGGTGATGGGAACGTTGCACTGGTGATGGGTGGTGTTCTTTACATGACTGAAACCCAAACACAATTATGTATGTAATCAAGGTGTTAAAATAAAATAAAGAAATATGAACAAAAAAAAAAGAAAGGGTGATTTATTTATTTTCATTCTGCTACAATAAAGTAGTCAAGTGATTGTGTCTCTTACTGACCGAAAGTGTCTGCAACAGGACATGAACCCCAAGTAAATAAGTATGACCCCATGAATCCAGTCTAATCACAGCAAATCAGTATAATCAGGCTCCAAATCATTTTTTAATAGAAAGATTTATTGGAAAGTAGAAGGGAAGAGAAAAACAAAGAAGTTCCCCAGTCAGGGAGGAACTTAACATAGGATCAAGTTCCAGAATCAATTTTAAAGGACTTTATTCTTCCTTTTTCATGGGTCCACTTAGAATTATAAATAAGCCCCAAATATAAAGTAGTAAGAAAATTATTCAGAAAAGATAATCCACAAAATGTTCATTAAGAACTTCAGGAGCTTAATTCTAGAGAAGTTAACTTGGTTTCTTTAGGTATATTGAACAATAGTGAACCTGAATGCTGATTTTTTTGTGGGGAGGGGTCTGAGCAGACTTTTCAGACAATGATATTTTTGAGGTCAACTCCCAGAAAACATTCGAAAAAGATACAAGTGAGTTCTGGTTTAGACTCAAGGATCTAATTAAAGAAAATGCTTTAAGTTATGAAGTATATCTCATGGCACAACATCACCCAAAATTGTAGAAGAAGATATAGATTTGAGATCAAATATTCCAAAGAAGCATAGGATATGATAAGGCATAGAATACAAATCTACAGATGGAGTTGGAGTTCCAATGTCTTTTTCTCATGAATCCAGACACCAGGGCACAATTTACCTCTAGATCTTTTTTGTTGTTCTGGTGCAAAATATAAAATTCCAGACAACATTCACCCATGCAATCAAGTGCTTTACTTCAAAGATACAAGTCACATGCCCAGCCCCACTCCAGAGTAGCCTTATTTTGGTTGTTGGTAATTTGTTTGTTTTGAGGCCATACACATTTGTGCTTGAGACTTATTCCTGAATCTATGCTCAGAGATCATTCTTAGCAGGGCTCGAGGAATCATATAGGTTACTGGATACATGCTGCCATCTCATTACCTGGCAGGTATATATAGAACTTTTCTGGGCCTACTCTGGATAATTTCTAAGAGTTATAAGTCACTCATGGTTCTTAAGATATATTTAAGCATAAACATGATGTGATTCACATAATTTCTATTCTAGGACAATAAATTTAGTTGAATATGCCATGGTGATCTAAACTCTTCCATGAAGAAAACTTACAGCAGTCTAAACTCATAACTGAACAGAGCTGGAGTTAAAGAACAGTAGTCTCCATATGCTTTGATGCCCAAATTTTGGAGGAGAGTGGGAGAATTCCAGACCTTTAATAATTGCAATGCCTGCTCATTTTCAAGTTACTCCAATACAAGCAAAAATACCTATAAAGAAGAGTAATGCTTAAACATCAAAAGGTTATTCAAAGTTTACCCAAACTTTCTGGCCCCATTGGGCTAGAAAATCCCTGGAGACCTGGTTTGCCTCTGTCCTTTTTGGCTCTGAAAAGAGTGGAAAAGAACAATAATTAGGGAAAGTAGCACTCATTTTTTAACATTTTTCCCAGATCCTTCCTTATCATCCAAAAAAATTTCCAGTTTCACTGGTACGGTTGAGGAGTTAAGAATTCCAGGAATTTCAATGGTCTGGCTGAAGGTGCCCAAGCACCACAATTTCCAGGTAAGTTATGTAATATTACTGGGAGTAGCAGAAGGGAAGCAAAACAACAGCTCTTCTATGCCAACAAAGGCTGAAAGGTTTTTATTTTCTCTTTGGCTGGTTAAAACGTTCAGGATTATTTAAGAACTGGAAAACAAATAATAAACCACACCCTCAAGAAGCTCCATTTGAGTTCCACCATTATTTTCTACCACATTTTCTAAGCCAAGTTCTCAACGTATTCACAAGAAAAAGGAAAGCGCACCCAATGATGGACTGGCTGTTGTGGCTGGGACTGGACTGCAAATACATTTCTGAAACACGAGCTGCTTAATGAACGCAGAGAAATTCATTACTTTACACCTCGCTCTTTATGAATAGGCATGTTCTACTAATTTCATCTCAAGGTTAAAAAGGAAAGAAAAAAGAAGAAGCGGAGGAGGAGGAGAAGGAAGAGAAGAAGTGAAGGAGAAGGAGAACTTGGTGGAAGCTGCCAGGAATAATGCTGCCTATCACATGAGCCTTTAGCTAAGAAATTGTTGAGAGTACTACCCTGATGCTATGATCGCACAGCCACAAAGATATGAATTCCGATACACAAGCGAGTGGACTGGACACCAGATTACTGGAGCATATATAATCCCACAATACAATCCATTATGCAAGAAATTAAGTCACGTTTAGTTTTGTTATTACAGATTACTGTTTCAGACATAATCCTCCCAAAGACCTATTACTCAGCTGCTAAAAGGGGAGAAAGTTTTTTAACATGTATCTGCCCTTTTTTTGTTTGTTTGTTTTTCTTTGTTCGTTTGTTTTTGCTTTGGGGGACACATCTGGTGATGCTCAGGGGTTACTCCTGGTTAGGTGCTCAGAAATCGCTCTCTGCTTGGGGAATCATATGGGACACTGGGGGATTGAACCACGTTCTGTCCTAATCAGTGCATGCAAGGCAACCACCCTACCACTTAAGCCACCACTCCAGCCCTAACATCTGTTTTTTTTTTTTAATGGTTCCACCTTATTTACTGTTAATAGAATTATCTTCAAATTTAAGAGAATGTAGATGAGGAGGTCTAGGATTTTACAAAGAGCCCAGCAGAATTTCCAAAGAGCTTTTCACTGGAGCCACTGCGGAAAAAACATTTGTCCCCATGAGTTGATGTTTGCTTCTTGGGGTTGTATCACATGTCAGGAATAATTCTTGGGGTTTTAGCTTCAGAGAATGGTTTTTTTGGAGATTCATGGCAGAAGGCTAAGATATGTATTACCACTTCCATAATACTGCTGTGGATCTAGGGCCCTTTAAAAAGTACATAGTACTTTGGATATTACAGATAGTACAGTGGATAGGGAATTTGCTGACATACAGCTGAACCAGGTTTGATGTCCAGCACTTGTTATGATCCCTTGAGCCTACCATTAATGATACCTGAGTACAGAGCAATGAGTGAGCACAGGTAGGTGTGGGCTTCCCCCCAAATAAAGATGACACAGATTTCTGAAGCTCACATAAGTCAGTGTGGCCCTGCAACTGTTCTCAGCCTATCTGTTCCCCAACCCAGACCCTGCATCCCTCTGCAACCTGGACCCCATCAGATGTGAGCTGATCCATCAGCTGACAGCTCTACTTCAAAGCATTATCCTGATCCCTTCCAACTTCATAAAACACAAATTAAAAAAAAAACTACAATGTAAATTTCTCAGAATTCTTCTGGCTTTGTCCATTCAGCAAGTCAACAAATACTGATTTGCCTCTTATGAAAGAATAAAATTGGCTCCTTTATATAGCTATTCTCCAAAAAGTTTTTAATGTATTATTTTAAATGACCTATGTTGAAATAAATGAAATAAATTGCAAATCCTCAGACCATCCAGCTCTTTGTCTAAATCTTTACCAAGAGCTTCAAATCCTCATACTGCGGTCTCCTGACTCTTATTCTTGGAATTCAACAAGATTTCTCCTGTCTAGGACCTGGAGGAAAAGTACAGAAGCTTAGGAACTTACCTTGCAAGCTACTGACCCTGCTTCAATCCAAGGCACTGCATATGGTACCTTGAGCCCCACCAGGGAGAGATCCTTGAACACAGAACCAGGAGTAAATCCTGAGCACTACCAGG
>PVKC010011971.1:0-24185 GCA_004027635.1 Crocidura indochinensis | reverse complement strand
AAGATGGACATCATATATTAATCAAGGGTATGTAGAGCAGGAAGAAACCACTCTTCTAAACATATATGCACCGAATGAGGGTCCAGCAAAATATTTAATACAATTGTAGACAAAGCTGGAAAATAACATCAACAACAACACAATAATTGTGGGGGACCTCAACACAGCTTTGACAACGATAGATAGGTCAACCAGACTGAAACCCAACAAGAATATACTGGACCTGAAGAGAGAAATGGAAGAAAGAGGCCTAGTGGATATATATAGGACACTCCATCCCCAGAAACCTGGTTACACATTCTTCTCCAATGTACATGGGACATTCTCCAGGATAGACTACATGCTGGCACATAAAACATATCTGCATAATATCAAGAGGATAGAAATTTTGCAGGCTACCTTTGCTGATCACAAGGCACTGAAATCATTTGTGAACTCCAAAGGAACAAAGAAGAAAAACTCTAACACCTGGAAGTTAAACAGCCTCATACTGAATAAACAGTGGGTCCGATATGAAATCAAAAAGGAAATCAAAAGATTCCTGGAAACAAATGATAATGAAGACACAAACTATCAGAACTTATGGGACACAGCAAAAGCAGTACTGAGAGGAAAATTTATAGCTTTGCAAGTACACATCAGGAAGGAAGAAGGGGCTTACCTGAGTAGCTTAACGACGCAGCTCATAGAACTAGAAAGTGCTCAACAAAAGGACCAAAAAATAGGTAGACAGAAGGAAATAACAAAGTTGAGAGCAGAAATCAATGAAGTTGAAGCCCAAAAAACAATCTGAAAGATCAATGAAAGCAGAAGCTGGTTCATTGAAATAATAAAATGATTGATTAGACCACTGGCAAAACTAACAAAGAAAGAGTGATAGAGAGAGAAACTTGATAACTCATATCAGGAATGAAAAAAGAGAGATCACTACTGATATTGCAGAAATTCAAAGGGTCATCAGAAACTACTTTGAGAAGCTCTACGCCACTAAAAATGAGAACCTGGAAGAAATGGATAAATTCTTGAACTCTTACAATCTTCCACGGTTGAAGGAAGAGTATGTAGCATATCTAAACACCCCCATCACTATTGATGAAAGTAAAATGGTAATCAAATGTCTGCCCAGAAACAAAAGCCCAGGCCCAGATGGATTCACTAATGAATTCTTTCAAAATTTCCAGGAGGAACTACTACCAATCCTGGCAAGACTCTTTCATGAAATCAAAAAAACAGAAAAACTTTCAAATACCTTTTATGAAGCCAACATCACCTTGATACCCAAACCAGACAGAGATGCAATGAAAAAATAAAATTGCAGACCAATATCGCTGATGAATGCAGGTGCAAAGATCCTCAACAAAATTCTGGCAAATAAAATACTATGCCTCATTAAAAAGATCATCCTCTATGATCAAGTATGTTTCATCCCAGGAATGCAAGGTTGGTTTAACATCCATAAATCTATCAACATAATACACAACATCAGCAGCAAGAAAAATGAAAATTACATGATCGTTTCAATAGATGCAGAGAAAGCATTTGATAAGTTTCAACACCCATTCTTGATCAAAACTCTCACAAGATGGAAATGGAAGGAACCTTTCTCAATATAGTTAAGGACATCTTCCACAAGCTAGTGGCAAATACTATCCTCATTGAAGAAACACTAAAAGCCTTCCCTCTAAATTCTGGCAAAAGACAAGGCTGTCCTCTCTCATCACTCCTATTCAACATAGCACTGGAAGTACTCGCTATAGTGATTAGGCAAGAAAAAGATATCAAGGGAATCCAGATAGGAAAGGAAGAAGTCAAGCTCTCACTTTTTGCAGATGACATGATACTCTACTTAGAAAACCCTAAAGACTACCAAAAAGCTCCTAGAAACAATAGACTCATATAGCAAGGTGGCAGGCTACAAAATCAACACACAGAAATAAATGGCCTTTCTATACACCAATAGTAATAAGGAAGAAATTGACATTAAGAAAACAACCCCATTCATAATAGTGTCACACAAACTGAAATATCTTGGAATCAATGTGACTAAGAATGTGAAGGTCCTATACAAAGAAAACTATAAAACTCTGCTCTAGGAAATAAGAAAGGATACAAGGAAATGGAAACACATACCTTGCTCATGGTTGGGCAGGATTAACATAATCAAAATGACAATACTACCCAAGGCATTATACAGATTTAATACGGTCCCTCTAAAGATTCCCACGACATTCTTTAAAAAAGCGGATCAGGCACTTTTGAAATTCATTTGTAACAGTAAACACCCTAGAATAGCTAAGGCAATCATTGGGAAAAAGAACGTGGGAGGAATTACTTTCCCCAATTTCAAACTTTTCTACAATAGTTATCAAAACAGCATGGTATTGGAATAAGGACAGGCCCTCAGATCAGTGGAATAGGCTTGAATACTTAGAAAGTGTTCCCCAGATATACAGTCACTTAATTTTTGATAAAGGAGCAAGAAATCCTAAATGGAGCAAAGAAAGCCTCTTCAACAAGTGGTGTTGGCACAACTGGTGAGCCACTTGCAGAAAGTTGAACTTAGACCCCCAGCTAACATCATGTACGAAGATGAAATCCAAATGGATGAAAGACCTTGATATCAGACCTGAAACCATAAAATACATAGAACAGCACATAGGCAGAACACTCCAGGACATTGAGACTACAAGCATATTCAAGGAGGAAAATGCACTCTCCACGCAGGTGAAAGCAGATATTAACAGATGGGAGTATATTAAGCTGAGAAGCTTCTGCACCTCAAAGGAAATAGCGCCCAGGATACACGAGCCTCCCACTGAGTGGGAGAAACTATTCACCCAATACCCATCAGATAAGGGGCTAATCTCCAAAATATACAAGGCACTGACATAACTTTACAAGAAAAATACATCTAATCCCATCAAAATATGGGCAGAAGAAATGGACAGACACTTTGACAAGAAATACAAATGGCCAAAAGACACATGAAAAAATGCTCCACATCACTAATCCTCAGAGAGATGCAAATCAAAGCAACTATGAGGTACCACTCACTCCACACAGAATGGCACACATCACAAAGAACGAGAACAAACAGTGTTGGCGGGGATGTGGAGAGAAAGGAACTCTTATCCACTGCTGGTGGGAATGCTGTGTAGTTCAACCTTTATGGAAAGCGATATGGAAAGTCCTCCAGAAACTGGAAATCGAGCTCCCATATGATCTAGCTATACCACTCCGAGGAATATATCCTAGGAACTCAAAAATACAATACAAAAACCCCTTCTTACACCTATATTCATTGCAGCACTATTTACCGTAACAAGACTCTGGAAACAATCTAGAAGCCCTTCAACAGATGAATGGCTAAAGAAATTGTGGTACATATACACAATATTATATTATGCGGCTGTCAGGAGAGATGAAGTCATGAAATTTTCCTACACATGGATGTACATGTAATCTATCATGCTGAGTGAAATAAGTCAGAGAGAGAGAGAAAGAGAAAAATGCAGAATGATATCACTCATCTATGGGTTTTAAGACAAATGAAAGACACTCTTGCAATAATAATAATTTTCAGACACAAAAGAGAAAAGAGCTTGAAGTTCCAGCTCACCTCAGGAAGCTCACCACAAAAAGTGATGAGTTTAGTTAGAGAAATAACTACATTTTGAACTGTCCTAATAATGAGAATGTATGAGGGAAATGGAGAGCCTGTCCAGAGTACAGGCGGGGGTGGGTGGGAGGAGGGATAGTTGGGACAATGGTGATGGGAACGTTGCAGTGGTGATGGATGGTGCTCTTTACATGACTGAAACCCAAACACAATTATGTATGTAATCAAGGTGTTAAAATAAAATAAAATAAATACCACAATAAGAAAAATTGTGAAAATTAATGCATCTCAATAAAATATTGATCAGACTTGAAGCCAAACCAAAAGTCAATGACAACAGAATTAATACCTAATCTACAACAATCTGTACAAGTGGGTACCAGTTACACTAGAACTCTGGGGGTAAATGAGGGAGATATGGGATGCATACTGGGAACAAGGGTGGGGGAAGACAACACTGGTGGTGGTATTGCCACTCATTTATTGTCCCTATGTACCTTAAGTATCACTGTGAAAGATTTGTAATTCACTTTGGTGACAATAAAAATGGAAAAAAAGGGAAAATTAATGTACCTCACAAAAGTCATTTTCAGAAGGTTTGGAAAGTGATTTTTAAATTGATTTTCTGTTATTTGTTTTGTTTTTTAGCACTAAGTGTCTTTGAATCACGATGTCTAAATTGGTGTGTCTCTACTGCGATAACAGTAGTAAAAAAATAAAAAAAAAGTTGGAGTTGTCTCACAGCTGCCTCTGTGGTTCAAGAACTCCAAGCTCTGTGACTGATATTTTGGCTATTTTGCAGTATAGTTTTGGCTACCAGGACTTCTGGAAGTACCAGTAGGTAGGGTAGGGTGCTTTGCTCACTTCAAAAAGAGTCTTGAAGATGTAAGCCCAAATACTGGCATATCTGAAGTTTTGGTGGGTTTGGCATCTCTGCAAGCTCCATGTTTGGGTGCTAAAGCTGGGCCATTGATGAAATGGTGGTTATGGATAGTGGGTGCAGCTGACAAAACTTTGGCAGGGAGGGAAATTGGCCAATCTTGTCCTCCTGAGATTGTCATTTTCAGTTGAGTGACCTTAATGTCAATTTTTTTATGGTTTGGTATATACCAGTTTTTAAATTTATTAATAAATAAAATAATTGTTATTTATTATTATATATAACATATTATTTATTATTGTGTTTATCTGTGATTTGACATAACCTGCTTATCATAATGAGCACTGCAATGAAAATTGTTGTCAGCAGGACTTTTTTTCAATTGTTTTAAGGGGTAGAAACCAAGAAGTGGAATCATTGGATTATATGTAACTTTATATTCACTTTTTAGGAAAAATTTCTACATGAAACTGCTTTTCATCAGGGCTGAACCAGACCACATTCCTTATCAACCATGAATGAAGGTTAGTCATGTGCAAAGAAAGCATCGTATCTATTCTATTTTTCTTGTCCCCAAATTAAAACTTTTTATGTGGCATAAGATATGCTAAAGTGATGATATTTCATTAAGAGAGAAAAATATTTACTCATAGTACATTAGATGAAAGGCTATGTACATAGATACATAAAGCACTCACAATGTTAAACAACATAAAATCAATAGTTCTATCAAAAAGCATTTATAGAAACTTTTCTAAAGAGGACATTTATTTATTTATTATTTATTTAATTATTTGTTTATTATTTTTGGATCACACCTGGCAGTGCTCAGGGGTTACTCCTGGCTCTAAGCTCAGAAATCACTCCTGGCAGGCTCTGGGGACCATATGGGATGCTGGGATTTGAACCACTGTCCTTCTGCATGCAAGGCAAACTCCCTGCCTTTATGCTATCTCTCCGGTCCCTAAAGAGGACATTTAGATGGCCATTAGCCATCTGAAAAAGTATTCATTGTCACTAATTATAAGAAAATTAAAAAGATGCTATAATTAAAAATATTTATGCCACACCCAGAAGTGGTCAAGCCTTACTCTTGATTTGGCACTCAAAGATCTCTCATTGTGGGGTCAGGGGGCCATAACAAAGCTGATCAAATCCAAGATGTCTGCATGTAAGGTTAGCATGCTATCCACTGTCCTATCACTAAAGCTCCAGACACTATAAATTGGTAACATACTCCTTCCTACTGAGTTGACATATGTTCTCTGAATGCTTCTCAGTATAGAACTCTCTCTGGCTGCTACTAAAGGATGACCATACCATAACTCAAGAGGTTTCTAAATCTGCCCTAAGGGTTTGAGGCTCTGACAGCACCCAGGATGACTACAGGCAGAATATATTTTCTACCACCAGATGGTGGACTGAAATGACCATATCTCATTTATCAATGTTTCTTTTCTTTAAAAAAAATACATTTCTCCAAATTGCTCTTATAATTCATCCCTGAAAAATCTTCTCAATTATGAGAAATCTCAAACTGTGAGGACTCATTCTGTGTGAGTGTTAATTGTTCTGAACTCATCAGAGAAAGATGTGTATAGAAAAAAAGATTATTAACAGTTTTTCTTTTATAGTTGCAAATCAGTTACTTAATGTCTATTCTCACTGTTGTACAATTTTTATACACTTTGAATGTGAAATATTATTGTGTACCATTATCTTCAGCAAATTCCCTTGCAACTTTGGGTAACAACAGACTCCAATTTGTTTTTTTTTTTTTGTTTGTTTGTTTTTTTGGTTTTTGGGTCACACCCGGCAGCGCTCAGGGGTTACTCCTGGCTCCATACTCAGAAATTGCTCCTGGCAGGCACGGGGGACCATATGGGGCACCGGGATTCGATGACTGATGACCTTTTGCATGAAAGGCAAACGCCTTACCTCCATGCTATCTCCCGGGCCCCTCCAATTTGGTTTTTATTTAAAGTGGCATCATCCCAAATGTGCTTTGAGATAATACAGAGCTCAGCATTGCCTCTGCTCATCTGCATATATCACTATCATCATAGATCTGCAAGTCTTTGTATGAGACATCCATGACCTCTGCTAGAAACCTTGTAAAGAAAATACACTTCGGATTTCTTGTTCCCTTGGTCATGTCTTCTTGAGTCTATAAAGTCTCTAAAAATCATGAATTTGGCAGAAGACATGTTTTTAGGGAAGATATGTGAAGATCTTCCTGTTGTTGTGAGTTCAAAGGCAAACGAACTGGCTTGATTGTCTTCCCATCTCAAAATTTTTATGCACTTATTTTGTTCATTAGCTGTTTAAACCTATGTCTTTTCATAATGACCTTTGAAATGAAAATTTGAAGTAAAAGCAACCTTTACTTGACATTGATTTTATGTATGCCCTGTACTCCTGGAGGTCACCAAATGGGTTGTTTGTTGAACAACATTTTTCCAATGCCATTTGTATATACCCTATTTCATATTGCTCTTCAGAATAATTATGAAAGCAGCTGTCATCAGATAATTAAAGTTGTCTTCAGAAAAAATAGATCAGGGGCTGGAGCGGTGGCACAAGCAGTAAGGCTTCTGCCTTGCCCACGCTACCCTAGGATGGACCGCAGTTCAATCCCCCAGTGTCCCATATGGTCCCTCAAGTCAGAAGCGATTTCTGAGAGCATAGCCAGGAGTAACTCCTGAGCGTTACTGGGTATGGCCCAAAAACAAAAAAAAACAAAAAAAAGAAAAAAAAGACCAGTTGCCATCATCTAAAGAATAATGTCTTGCTAGTGTTGAGAATCCTTTCGTTACTGTTCTTAAAAACTCAGATTTTCAGTTGGCAAGGACCATGAACACACACAGTTCTCAGTATAAAGTCAAAAAACTGACTGACCATTGGGTTAGTTTATTAGAAACTATCTTAGAATGTCTTTAATGGGGGCTGGAGAGATAGCATGGAGGTAAGGCATTTGCCTTTCATGCAGAAGGACGATGGTTCAAATCCTGGTATCCCATATGGTTCCCCGTGCCTGCCAGGGGAGAGTTTAGAGCATAGAGCCAGGAGTAACCCCTGAGGACTGCCAGGTGTGACCCAAAAACCAAAAAAAAAAAAAAAGAATGTCTTTAATGAAAACATGATTTTTTCTTAATATTTGTGTAGATAAAATAGCACTCTATCTCATGAATTGTTAGCTGAAAACAACTTACATTTTCAGGACAGAGTTAATCACTGAACTTTGACATTTAATAATACAATTTTCTCTCTGTATGATTTGGTTATACCCTAGTGACATTAGTTATTTTATTTCCTGCTTCAGGTTGCTACTAATTCACGACATGAATCCTGCTCTGAGATTCTTTTGTGGACCTTTGGTATTGTGAAAATCAAGACAGATTTGAAAAATTCCATCTTCCTGGAAATTGCTGTTAAGTCTCTAGTTGCATAGTTAATTTCCACCTATTTGTTTCCCTGTGTTGTTTCTGATGATTTGCTTTCTGCCACTCAACTTTCTTTAAATATCACTTTGAGTTTTATTTTGTGAATTTAATCTATGCTGCATTGTGGAACTTACATGGGCTGAAGCTTTTTTAGTATATGTGCTGCCGAAGCGAGCACTGGCTGAAGCTTTTTTTATGCTTATATTTGCACATAATCCTCCACTATTACTGCTAAAGAGATGATCAATACTTCAGACTATGTTGAATGAATCAGATGTATCATTATTTCAGAAATTGTGAGGACCACTCTGTCCACAGAGTAGATATTCTTTTCCAAGTGAAGGATTGATGGACGCATATAGCATAGATTTGAGATCTTAGAATAAACAGCATAATAATAGTGATTGAGATGCCTTTGGTGTCTTCCAAGCAAAACTCAGAAGGCCTCAGGGCTTCCACCAGCCAGTGGCTCAATACTAAAGCCTAGGAATGAGATTTTACTCAGGCTCTAGAATGCCAGTTCTACCACACCACCCCAGCAATGCTAAGGTTCTCCTTAGCACCTGGTATGCTTGAGAGCCTGAAGGTGGGATTTCTAGGAATTTATCCAGTGATATTTAGAAGAACAGTATGGGGCCCGGGAGATAGCATGGAGGTAAGGCGTTTGCCTTTCATGCAAAAGGTCATCGGTTCAAATCCCGGTGCCCCATATGGTCCCCCGTTCCTGCCAGGAGCAAATTCTGAGCATGGAGCCAGGAGTAACCCCTGAGCACTGCCGGGTGTGACCCAAATACCACACACACACACAAAAAAAAAGAACAGTAGATGTCAGGAATCAAATTCAGTTCAGGTTTTCCTACCTAGAAATTTGAATGCTGGAAGTTTTGAAATTACACTAGAAAGAAAATGAAGGAGGCAGTACTAGGCAGAAGGAGATATTCAAATCAGATACAATTGTTTGTTTTTTGGATCACACCCTGCAGTGCTCAGGGTTACTCCTCGTTCTGTGCTCAGAAATCCTTCTGGCAGGCTCCGGGGACCATATGGGATGCAGGAATTCGAACCATGATCCTTCTGCATGGAAGGCAAATGCTGTACCTCCATGCTATCTCTCCGGCCCAATTCAGATGCAATTGTGATAAAAGATTCTGTTTATTCTTCCTGGAGCTCAGAATCTGGGATGACACATGAAAGTTATCCTTAATGATACAGGAGTTTGGATATTGAACATCATTATAGAACTGCCTCCAAAAAGAAAGTCATTATAAGGGGTTAAAGCAATAGTACAGTGGGTGGGGCATTTGTCTTGTATGTGGCCAACCTAGCTTTGACCCCTGGCATCCCATATGGTCTAAGTCTGCTACGAGTATCTGAGCACAGAGCCAGTAATAACCCCTGAGCAACTCTGGGTGTAGCCCTCAAACAAAACAAAACAAAACAAAACAAATCATTATATACAGCTTAGTTCCAACTACTCTTTCAGCAGAAGGTATTTTTGTTATTCCTATGCTACAATTTGGAAACTAGAATCCCAGTGAGATTAAAAAATGTTCCAAGCAAGTGCTTAAATAAAGATATTTAAAAAACTGTATTTAGTAGGTTAGGAGATTCATGCTAATTATTCTATTTCACAATTGTGCTAATTATGCAGACTACATCAAGAGAATCAAATGTATGGCAATCATTTAATATCTTTCATTGGATTTGAAAAACCATGCAGAGATTTAAGAATAGAGGTAAAAGGAATTGTATGTCAGGACCACTCTATGACAAAGTTGTATTTCATGGGGATGCAGGTTAACAATTTTGAATCTATTGGTGATGTATATTGAAGCTGAACAATGGAGGAGTATCTCCCACACAGAAGAGTTCTAAATTACTTATGTCAGTCCTTTACTCTAAAAGATATATAACTCTAGTGAGTATATGCTTATTTATAAGTGGACCTGAGTTTGTATACAGTGGACTACACTGTATTTGCCTAATCTATACTGTAAACAAGACATGCCTGTATTTTTTTTTTTTTTTGGTTTTTGGGCCACACCCGGTGACAATCAGGGGTTACTCCTGGCTATGCACTCAGAAGTCGCGCCTGGCTTGGGGTACCATATAGGACCCCGGGGGATCTAACCACATCCTAGGCTAGCACTGGCAAGGCAGTCACCTTACTTCTAGCACCACTGTGCCGGCCCCCATGCCTGTATTTTATATAGCCCCTCTTATATATTATCCCCACCCCTATTCAGAAGTTCTATTCTCTCACGCCCTCAATCCTGATCCATATCTCTCCCTATTTAACCCCCTCCCCCTTTCTTTGGTTTCTGGGCCACACCCGATCATGCTCAGGGATTACTCTTGGCTATGCGCTCAGAAATCACTCCTGGCTTGAGGGACCATATGGGATTCCGGGGGATCAAACTGTGTCCATCTTAGGTTAGTGCTTGCAAGGCAGATGCCTTACCACTTGCACCACTGCTCCGGCCCCCTATTTAACCCTTTTTACCCTCATTTTTTAACTCATTAGGAACAGAGACTGGCCCCCTGACCTAACAGGCCATCATCTAGCTCCCAAACCAAAAGGATATCCTCTCAGTCCCACATCTCCTGCTTCTGCAAGAAGCTGCAACCACCAGTCCTATTGACTCTTTCTATGAGTCCCTTTCTCTCACACCTCCCCTGTTGTAATTCAGGCCTTAGGATTGGCTTGGATGGTGGATGGAGACATCTGTCTTTAGGCTCTGGACCATATGGCTCCAAAACCCTGATTAACCATCGGGTCTGAAGGTCCATGAGAGCAGCTGGTAGAAATCTCACTCACATGCAGGTTTCAGGAAGTAACAGCTTTATTCATACCCTAGCCACCACATGTGTGGCCTATGTCATAACCAATTAAGCATTCAGCCATTCTTATCTAGCCCTGCATCTTAACTTCTCTCAGCCATCTTTCCTCTGACCTTCAAACTCGCAAAGATCCAACTGGGCAAAAGCCAAAGACCAAAAGATCCTTTCCTGTGGGTCAAACCCTTAAGTACCTTTCCAAGACCCCTCCCAGGAAATGGGCAGGGTTTGTAGGTAAAGTTACAGGCCATCTCCGGTTCCCAAGACCCCGCCCAGATATGGATGGGTCTCAGGTAGTTACCTGTACTCCGAGGTTGAGCTAGACTCCCCCACCCCAAAATGGACTGGTGCATACTACTAGATTCAGCCCCAGAAGGACCCCCAGCTTGAAGAAAAATTAACAGATACAAACAAGTTCTTATCTAATAGAAATGGGAACACAAAATTTTTTATACTGCAGTGGGACCTTACACCTTAAACACTTGGCATAATGATTGGCTTAGACTCCAGCTGATTAGACATTGATCATTCACCCCTAAATCATGGATACCTCCTATGGAAACAAATATAGTTTCCTACACCAGCACCAGGAACATAAATTCTACCAAGGAAGGCCCTACTACTGCCATGGCATTTACTCCAAAGAGTTCTTATATCATCCTGATAACTGGGCAACAGCAGTAGTCTGCTTTTAGGGCAGGATTCTCTGCAATGCTACCTGATGGTGAGACTGAACCAGAAGACACTATATACCACACAGTCTTTGACATAGGACTTTACAGAAACCAGGATATATAACTCCAGAAACCTGACAGCAACAACTGTGAGGCTAAAGAGTTGACCACTGAGAATGACTAGGGGGTTGGACAATCTAGTATACCTGGAGCCTTTAGTTGGTCTTATGCCAAAATATTTCAGGGGAAAGATCTCTGGTTTTTTGGCCAAAGATATTTCTTTCCAATTTCTTCCATATTTTGCTGTGTTTACGCGAAAGACAACTGCCACACACACACACACACACACACACACACACACATCTTTTTTTTTAGTGTATCTCCCATCTCTAAAGAAAAAAAGGGAGCATAGTAAACCTTCAACCATTATATTGACACTTTATTGGTGATACAATAATTTTCACAAATATAGCTGCTAATGAACTCTCTCCCCTTCTTTTTCCATTTTTTTAAAATTCTCTAGTTTCCTTCTATTAATAACTTTGCTTTCTGTCATCCTTAAACAAATTAATTATAATAAGTTATGTTAAATATGTGACACATTTTTAAATAAATAAAATGGTTCTTAGATTCTAGATATAAGTACCTATAAATTTTATAACACAGGGACATCTCCCAACCTGAACATTTGTCATAGGACTTAGACCTCATATGGTTGGACATTGACTGTCCAACCCTGAACCCTGGATCCCAACTTTTGAAATGACACAGTTCCCTGCAACAGCACTTCCCTGGAGAGTCACTAATACTGCTCTGGCACCAACTTGCACAAGGTTATGTTCATATGACATCCTGATGACAAGAAAAAAGCAACAACTTGATCTAAAGACAGTTGACCCACCTCATCACCTAACTGTGAGATGAAATAAACAGACACTCCATCCTTTGCTCTGTCCAAAAACCAAGATCAATAAATACAGAAGACTGTCTGTAACAATTGTGACTGAGCAGAACTTCAGAAACCATAAAGACTCTATCCTAGACTTTGTCCTAGGACCTGTGCAAAAACCAAGAACTCTAATTACAGAAAACTGACTTTGAAAACCACAACTTAGCAGAACATTTCCTGGCATCATAAAAAGGCCTCAGGGTTAGACAATGAACATGACTGGAACCTGTATTTGATCCCATGAAAGTATGCTTCAAGGGTTGAGAAACCCTGTACCTCTTAGGCCAAGGGAATTTCCTTTCTAATTTCCCCAATACTTACTGTGCCTATGCAACAAATAAACTAAAACTTGCCACACCAGCCCCCACTTCATTTAGTTTTGTGTTTATTTTTCTTTCTTCTTTTAAATTTATATTCATAACTCCTAGACAGGGTGCTCCTTCCCACATTTTTTCTAACAGAACCATAAAACAAGAACCATCTTGTTCTGTCTCATAAATTGAGAAAAAAGTAGATGCTACTAGGGGTAAGCAGTTTCACAAACATTGAGGGGAAATATAAAATGATCAGACCTAAATACCCAACCCAAAGTCAACAAAAATAGAATCAAGAGACCCAAACTACAACAAGCTATACACAAAAGGGACCTGTTACACTAGCAGTCCAGGGGGCTCAGAGTGGAGTTATGGGATACATACTGGGAGCAGGGGCAGAGGGAGGTCAACACTGGTGGTGGGAATTGACATATATGTATATATCCAGAGTTTTTTCCTCAGAAAAATACACACACATACAGACACACACACACATCTCCCATAACAATAAGAGGAAACGAAACTGTCCCAGCCATTTGTATGAAGACATCAAAAGCATGTGACATCTCAGATAGGACTGTTAGTGGATACGGAACATGAAAGAAAAAAAGAAAAAAGAAGAAAGGAAAGAAGATGGAAAGAAAAAAGAAAAGATAAAGAAAAAGTAAAGAAGGATGAAGGAAGGAAGAAAAAGGAGAAAATCTGGATAAATTGTGAACTTAGTTAATATTCTGTCATCACTTGTTCATAGATTATAATATGTATGTAATATGTTAATGCTAGTAGAAAGCAGATATCCAGGTATATAGGCTATTTTGAACTACGTTCTCAATTTTCCTCTGAATACAATGCTTCTAAACATAAAATCTAATTTGAAAAATATTTATTTTCTGAAATCAGCTAGAAGGCTTACCATACTCTTGGAAACAATTAGAAAAAATACAATATCTACCTTGAAACACAAGAATCTATATGTATTTAAAGTGCTATGTTGGAAAATAGAGGAAACCATTTTGTTTCAATTATGTTTAATTTGTAATTTAGTTTTAGTCAACTTTGAAGCAATTAAAATAGAAACAAAAGAGACTCATGTGTACTGCTTCTCTGAAAGCACAAATAAAGAGCTTTAGAAAGATCTCAGCTGCATTTGCATCTCATCGGCACCATCACATTAATATTTCACAATTAGCATCAAAGATGGAAAGTTTATTATAATAACACTACTGACTTAGAACACAACAGCTACTTTTTCTACTTTAAAATAACTCAACAGCATAAAGCTGGTATTTGAAAATGCAAAACACTTTATATTCACTTAGCCAAATAATGGAGGAGTTTTTTGAGCAACAGTATAAACTCTTACAGTAATAGATGTCACCAAATGATGTACTTACTCTTCTCTAAACATCTCAACCTTCCTATTATTTTCTGTCTTGACTATTACATCATTTGACCAATAAAATAGGATTGTTCATAAATTAGTTTAATGAAAAAATATGACAGGATTGTCTGTATTTACCAGCCATAGTTTCTGGATCTGGAATTCAGAATAGACAATCATTGGATAGGCAGAAAGATTATATCTATGAAATTATTGAATTCACAATTTAGAGGTCTAGTTGGTGATAGAAAAATAGGATACTTAGGATGTCATATAAAATGGGAGGAAATAGCAATTCATCCATGGCAAATGCGAAAATACTAGAGATGGGATGGCAAATCATTCATGCAATTTCTTAAATGACAGCTCACAATAAAACCAGAAATGCTTAACCTACATGGAAACTTTTCTATCTCATCATTTATCATTTTGGGTTTGGGAGAGATGGCCACATCTGGTGGTGCTAACTTCTGCTTCTATGTTTGGGTAGTGGTTCCTCATGGCATCAAATGTAGTGCCAGGGATTAAACCTGGATTGGCATATGAAAAGCAATTATACCTTCTCTCTGGTACTATTTTATCAAATTTGGTAATTATGTCTCAACAAAAGTCATGGCCAGCCAACATTGCTATAACATGTTCCACGGGGAAATCAAATCCATTTCCTACCTTACATAGTTAGAGACTGAGGTTGGGAATTAGTAATTAACAAAAAATTGAACATAGCAAAGTTTATAATTAGTTCATATAGGGTGCTTCATCAAAAAGCAACAAATTCTCTCATCACAATACAGAATGGTTTTGTATATATCTGTGTGTGAAGTAAAATCACAGTTATACTAAAAATTTATCATGTGTGTTTGAAGGTGAAAATTAATTATTTTGGTGACAAATGTGCTTATTATTTTATAACATTTGACATGCTAGCAAGATCCCAGATTCTTTCCATCTCTTAGTTCCCCCTTTCCCAGCCCAGATACAGAGTCAGTTCTTCTTTGCAACAGGGCAGTGGACATGGACGCAATAGAAATTCTCAGACAGTAAGCACAGGAGACTGAAATATGAAAGACTTGTAGAAAATGCAATTTGATCATTTCTGTGTGAGTGGTAGATCCCAAGGGATTGGCTGGACAGTGAGGAAAAGGCATGGTAGAGAGGAAAGGGATAAGCAAAGATAGTGTGGTAGGAGGAGAAAGAATGGAGAACTAAGAAAGCAGATTTCCATTGCTCTCCATTTAGACAACCTCCCAGAGACATCCAGTCTCCACCTCAGCCTCTTGTAAGGTCTTTCCCCCTTCTGTGTAAGGAGTTAGACATTAGTATTCTCCAATTTCGACCTCACTACAACTCAGTTGTTGATAATACCTTCGTGATTTACTAGCTAACTAGGGTTACCTTCAACAGGTTATCTTTCCCGGGAAGAAAACTAGGAAGACCCATATCCTTAAAACTTCCTTCTTTGGAGAATAATACAAGGCATTTCCAGTAAAGAGCCCTCTGAATTGTGGAGGAATGATTCCAGGAACTGCTGCTAATAAAAGTGTTGCCTACCATCTCAGGCAACCTCAGTATATGGCAGCGGAGGTGCCTGTTGACTTACAATTTTGTTTTGTTTTCTTTTTTTGACTTAAAATTTTGACTGTTCTTTTGACAGAAGAGGATGTTTGATGATGCCATTATTATGCAACTCTTCAGATGCAAGTGTATAGAGTAAAAGTCACTTAGTTAAAATAGCAAATTTTGCTTTCTATTGTATAGTAACATACCGAGCATAATACCGTGCTCAACAACATGAGCTAGAGTCAAGATTCAAATGTAAGAAATGGGTTGTTCCATTAAAAAAACGTATGTGTGGCGACTGGAGAGATTTCGTGGAGGTAAGGTGTTTGCCTTGCATGCAGAAGGACGGTGGTTCGAATCCCAGCATACACATATCACCGACACCTGCCAGGAGCGATTTCTGAGAGTAGAGCCTGGAGTAACCCTCGAGCACTGCTGGGTGCTACCCCCAAAAAAATGTGTGTGTGTGTGTGTGTTTCTGTGTGTGTATGTGTGTGTGTGTAGGTATGAGTGTATGAGAGGAGTGTGTGGAGGGTGAACAGAATTTCTCTGAAGAGACACAGACCTATGAAACAATGCTCAGCATTACTGATTATCAGGGAAATGCAGATAAAACAGACAATCAAATATCACCTCACACCAGTGTGAATATCTCAGGAATGCTTGAAAAAGTACATTCTGAAACGTGGAGAAAAGAAACCTTATTCTCTATTGGTGATATGTAAGCTGATTCAGGTTCTATGGAAAACAGCATGAAGATTTTCCAAAAATTTTAAAGCAGGAAATCATATGATCCAGCCATTTAGATACATACTTAGTTATCTATTCCAAGAACACAAAAGCTAATCAAAATATGATACTGGTGCAGTAGCACAGTGATAGGGCGCTTTTTTGCACGCAGCTGACCCAAGACAGACCTGGGTTCAATCTTAGGCATGGCATATGGTCCACCAAGCCAGGAGATATTTCTGATCGTATAGCCAGAAGTAACCCCTGAACGTCACCAGGTGTGGCCAACCCCCCCCCCCAAAAAAAAACTTAATCAAAATAGAAATGCCTTTGGGAAGGCAAAAGTAGGCATTCATTACCTAAAAATATACCTTTTCTTATCTGTTGGGTATGATGTATTCTCATTATAGTTCCCAATGAGGTCTAACTTAGGAAATAGATTATTAGTACCTTTTTATAGTTGGGAAATGTAAAATTTAGATAATATTTTTTCTTTCTTCTTCTTTTTTACTTTTTTGGTTTTTTGGACCACACCTGGTGGTGCTCATTGGTTACTCCTGGCTCTGTTTTCAGAAATTGAACCTGGCAGGCTCAGGGGACCATATGGGATGCTGGGTTTGTCCCTGGTTGACCATTTGCAAGGCAAATGACTTATCACTGTGCTATTGCTCCGGCCCCGAGAATAATTTTTCTATGCACCCATAGTATGGAATGAGTTGGTTGGTATTGATACTTGAGTCCTCTAATTCTGCATTTTGACATCATGTCTTATAGCTCATTGTGATGCTAGCATGGATTATTAGGATATGAAAACAGTCAGGGAGTCATATTCCTCCTTGACTTAAAGAATAACTCTTTGGGCCACATTTGATGGTGTGTAGGAGTTTTTCTTGATTGGTGATCACTCCTGGCAGAACTTAGGGGACTATGTCACACCAGTATCTGCTATATGCTAGGCAAGCACCTTACCTCTTCCACAGTATTGATGGATCTTTCATTCTTCATGCTTCCAGTAGTAGTCTGACTTCTGTCTCATCTTTTATTTGTTTATCTAATCTATTCCTGTTTTCTTGCTCCCATCAATTTTTCCCTCCCTTTCTCTTACATTATATGTGTATATGTTGATCATGATCTTACTTGAGTTACTCCCCACAACTATGCACAAATTTGAGTAAATTAAGAGTCCACGGTGTTGAGATATCAAATGAGTACTCTTTATATGTTAAGAAATGACAAAACTGTGCATATCAAGCTGGAAATAAAAGAAAAGTTCAATGCACTTTGTGTGTGTGTACAATTTGGAAAATATTTTTAGCACATTCCTTTTGAAGCAGCTGTTTCTGATACACACCACTTGTCTCTTATAATTAAAAAGAAATTTAAGCTTTCTTAGGAACTAAAATTTTGCTATAGATTTATAATTAACTATAAAATGCTAAGAGAGTTGTCCCAGCATTCCTTCCTAAGTTAATTTTTCTGTTAAATTTATTTGGCAAGTTCTATATATTTAGCTAAAATTATTGCTACCTAAGCAAATAATAGAAACAATGATTGCAAAACAAAATATACTCTCGGAAGATTCTAAACATTGCCATTAGAAGTGCAATGAAACAAATTGAACCTAGTTACCAAAGCACCTACTCAGCAAGAGCCTTGCCTGCTGTAGTTAATCTCTCTCTCTCTGAAGCTAAATATGGAGCATTTTTAATGTGATTATTGGTTATTTGACAATTTTCATTTGAGTTGTTTGTCTTCTTGTTAAAATATTCTTTTTTTTTTTTTTGGGTCATACCCGGCAGCGCTCAGGGGTTACTCCTGGCTCCATGCTCAGAAATTGTTCCTGGCAGGCACGGGGGACCGTATGGGGCACCAGGATTTGAACCGATGACCTTTTGCATGAAAGGCAAACGCCTTACCTCCATGCTATCTCCTGGGCCCCTTGTTACAATATTCTTAATTGGTCTACCCAACTCTCCCTGAATCCCCCAAACAAATGCAGTACCCCATTTTAAAGGTTGAAAATCTCTCTACTAAGATGAGCAGCTGTGCCCAAGGAGCTCTAGCCACCCTGTATCTCCCTCCCCCAGCTCTGTTCAGCTACACAGCTTCTAGAACTGGCATAGGCATCCTTGCTTTATCAGTTTGATCCAGCAAGACATACACTCTATACCTTTGCAACTCAAACATACACTCTCTGCCTTTGCAACTCAAATTCCTAGAATTGTCCATTACTCTCATTTTATTTTATGTTCATTGTCACTACATATGTGGCTTAGAGCATTTCATAGTTGCTAAAAATTAATATATTATTTCTTATCCTTTTTATATGTGGTTGGCTTAGAATATTTTATTTTATTTTTGGTCTTAGGGCTACATCTGGCAGTGTTCAGGGTTCACCACTGATTCTGTGCTAAGAGTTTATTTCTGGTGGTTCCAGAAGTCTACATGGAGTGACAAGGATTGAACTGGTATCAGTAACATGCAAGGCAAATGTCCTACCTGCTGTATTGTTGCTCTGGCTTGACTTAGAATATTTTATATACAGTTTGCTTCCTCCCTAATGTTGGCTACATGCCTCCTCCTCCTTATCCTCTCTTAAAACTATAGAAAGTAGAAGATCATGCCTAAAGCACAAAAGAATGCTAAACAGACCTTCACTGGAGATCTCTAGTGTTAACAAAAACAATGTACTATATCTTTTCAATATATTGACATTTGCTTTGCTATTGCTTAAACTATCTAGTTCTTGGTAAATTATTTTATCAACCCAGGCTCAGACCCAACAAGACCTGGATTGAATACCTCCTCCTCCCTTCACTTACCATGATAAGGGGTGATAGGTAGAGATGGCTAGGTGGGTGAAGAAACATTGTTATAATAAAGAGGGAAGAAGACACTCTGGTGGAGGATGTGGTGCTGAAATATTGTATGTATAAAGTCCTACAATTTAATATTATAAATAAAGTTCCTTAAATAAAAATTTCTAAAGAAATTATTAAACAAAAAATTACATACAAATGGTTGTCACTTTATATTATATTAGTTTCTTAATAAAAACAGAAACAATAAGATACATGAGATGATGTGCTATAGCAATGGACTCAAGTGGTTATGGAGATCAAGAACAATTAGGATTTGTCTCCTGAAAACTGTAAAAGGAGTGAAGTTGGTTATATACAACAAATCTTAAATTCTAGATTGACTCCACACTGAGGGATATTCTTGGTGAGCTCAGAAGACCATAATGGATAGAATAAACAGTAGTCAGCAGCATACAAAGGAGTGCCCTCCCGACTGTATTATCCCTTTGTCTCTCATTTCCTCCTTATCGTTTTACCCCCTTAAATTTTTAAAAGGTACATGGGTTCATAGCTGTCCTCAGTAACTTCTTAATGCTAACAGGTGGGTGCAAAACCTGCATATGTAAGGGAGTAGACTCTAAGTATTAATGAGGGCCAGGCAATGGTTTATTGAATTTCAGAAGTGTCAGTCTGTAAAACAAATCAGACTGATTAGACAACATTTTAAAATTAATAATTACTTTATTTAAGCATTATGGTTACAAAATTGTTCATAATTGAATTTCAGTCACAGAATATACAACACCCTTCACCAGCGCACTTTTCTGCCACCAGTTTCCCTCTCAATCACCCATTCCTGCCTGTTTCTGGGTTAGGCATTTTGCCTCTCTCTCTCTCTCTTTTTATTTATTTATTTATTTATTTATTTGGTTTTTGGGCCACACTTGGAGGTGATCAGGGGTTATCCTGTCTCTGTGATAAGAAATTGCTTCTGGCAGGCTCAGGGAACCATATGATGCTGGGAATTGAACCCAGGACCATCTTAGTAGGCTGCATGCAAGGCAAATACCCTACCGCCATGCTCTCTCTCTGACCCCTCTCTTTTCCTTTTTGACAGTGCAGTTTTCATTATTTTAAAGAAGAGTACCAAGCATGTCACTTTTATCTTCTTTCAGAACCCAATTCTTGTTCAGAGTGATCAGTTCCAACTATCATTTTCATAGTGGACTCTTCCTTACTCTAACTGCACTCCCCACTCTATGTGGCAAATTTCTTACTATGCACTGGTCCTCCTGGCCGTCATCTATATTATCTTTGGATATTATTACCAGGCTGTATTTTATTTTTCTTATATCCCATATATGGATTCTAGATTAATCTATGTCTATCCCTCTTCCTCTGACTCATTTCACTTACCATAATCTCTATAACCATCCAGGTACAAGCAAATTTCATGCCTTCATTTTTCCTAAAAGCTATATAGTATTCCATTGTGTAGAAGTATCACCAGATCTTTTTTTTTTTTTTTTTTTTTTTGGTTTTTGGGTCACACCCAGCAGTGCTCAGGGGTTACTCCTGGTTCCATGCTCAGAAATTGCTCCTGGCAGGCACGGGGGACCATATGGGGCACCTGGATTTGAACCGATGACCTTTTGCATGAAAGGCAAACACCTTACCTCCATGCTATCTCCCGGGCCCCACCAGATCTTTTAAAATTTTTTTTATTTAAAGAAAATGCATCACATAGTTGACATAACTGATCATTACACATTTGCTTCAAGATGACAGAAAGAAAAAATATTAAAAAATAGAAAGAAAATAGAAATAAAAACTAAAAAATAAAATGGAGAAGAAAAAAGAAAGAAAAAGTTCAGCAGCAAGTACATTTGTGAAAATCATTGTATCTCCAATAAAGTCATTAATACAATAGCAGATGGTTTAGCAAGCTCTTTTTTTTAAGTTAAGAGATAAAAAATAGCTGTTTCAGAGGCGGGTGGATACGTACGCACACTGATTCCTGCTGCTTTCTGCCGAGAGTCAGAGGGGCGCAGAGGCCATCTTGGTTCATGCGGTTTCCAGCTGCCTGAGATTCAATCTCACCAGCGTTCCTGCCGCTGCCTGAGACTGGATTTCATCAGCATTCCTGCGGGTGAGGCTGCCTGTTTCAGAGGCAGGTGGAGACGTACACACACTGATTCCTGCTGCTTTCTGCCGAGAGTCAGATGGGCGCAGAGGCCATCTTGGTTCATGCGGTTTCCAGCTGCCTGAGATTCAATCTCATCAGCATTCCTGCTGGTGAGCCTGCTTGCTTCAGAGGAAATCTAATTATAATTAGAACTCAGATGCCAGCACCCCTTTCTGCCTGTCTTCTGTGCTGTGCTGCGTTTTTGGCCTGATTTCACTCTGAAGTCCAGCATTACTGTCTGGACTGCCTTCCCTGCTGCGTGCTCAGGCCTAAGATCTGATCCTGGGTGAGGCTTCATCCACAGAGGACTCCATTCCCTTGTAGGCAAATCGAACCACTCAGAAAGGGCAGAGCCAGAGGAGTGTGGCCGCGTACATCACTTACCCAATGAATACCACCACAACACGTAGAAAAACACACAATACAAGTGTGACAATGGGGAAACAACGCAGGGCAGCGTCAGACATAGAGAACGAAGATGACAATTCTGATGACCAGATAATGACCAACGAACTAATCAATCTCTCAGAAAAAGATTTTAGAAAAGCAATATGGAAGACACTGAAAGAACTCAAAGAAACCATGGACTGAGTTGAACAGAACATTAATAAGAACCAAGAAAATATGAAGACAGAAATAACAAAACTCCAAACTGAAATAACAGGTCAACTAGCAGGCCTGAAAAACTCAGTAAATGATTTGAATGACAAAATGATTTGAATGACAAAATGGATAAGCTCAACACCAGGATAGAAGAAGCTGAGATTAGAATTGGTGCTGTGGCAGATGAGATAAATAACAACTTCATACAGCAGGAGAGATTGGAAAAAAACTTAAAACAAATGAACAGACAATGGAAAATATAGTCAAAGAATGGGAACAGATGAAAATAGAAGTCTATGATAAGATCAACAGAAACAACTTAAGAATCATTGGAGTCCAGAGACCCAGGAAGAAAATTTCCAGGAAGAATCAATGGTCAAGAATATCATTAAGGAGAAACTCCCAGAGCTAAAGAATGTATGTGATCAAATCCTGAATGCCTGAAGAGTACCAACCAAAAGAAATCCCAGAAAAAATACCCCAAGACACATCCTAGACACAATATCCAATCCCACAGATAGACACATAATTCTGCAAACAACAGCATCAAAAAAGGAAATTACATTCAAGGGAGCATCCTTGAGATTTACAGCAGACCTGTCACCAGAAACACTCAAGACCAGAAAGCTGTGGTGGGATATTGTGACAAGACTGAATGAAATGAATACTTCACCTAGAATTCTGTACCCAGCAAAAATCACCTTCCGGTTTGATGGAAAAATACATGGTTTCACAGACAAAAAACAGCTCAGAAACTTTATAGATTCAAAACCACACTTAAGAGAAAAACTGAAAGACCTAATTTAAGACAAGACTAAATAAAAGACACACCAAACTTCGATATAAAGATGTCAGCAAATCCCAGGACAATTCTTTCTCTCAATGTCAATGGACTAAATGAACCAGTTAAGAGACATAGAGTGGCTAAATGGATCAAAAAACTCAATCCAACTTTCTGCTGTCTATAAGAAAAGCACCTGAATAGTCAGAACAAACATAGACTCAAAATAAAAAGACTGGAGGAAAATTATCCAAGGAAACAACACCCATAAAAAAGCTGGAGTGGCCATACTCATATCAGATAATGCAAACTTTATACTCAGGAAGGTTGTAAGGGACAAAGATGGACATTATATATTAATCAAGGGGTATGTAGAGCAGGAAGAAATCGCTCTTCTAAACAAATATGCACCGAATTAGAGTCCAGCAAAAATTTAATACAATTGTTGACAAAGCTGAAAAATAACATCAACAACAACACAATAATTGTGGGAGACTTCAACACAGCTTTGTCAACACTGGATAGGTCAACCAGACTAAAACCCAATGAGAATACACTGGACCTGAAGAGAGAAATGGAAGAAAGAGGCCTAGTGGATATATATAGGACACTTCATCCCCAGAAACCTGGATACACATTCTTCTCCAATGTACATGGGACATTCTCCAGAATAGATTACATGCTGGCACATAAAACATATCTGCATAATAATAAGATGATAGAAATTTTGCAGGCTACCTTTACTGACCACAAGGCTCTGATATTATTTGTGAATTCCAAAGGAACACAGAAGAAAAACTTTAACACCTGGAAGTTAAACAGCCTCACTGAATAACCAGTGGGTCCGATATGAAATCAAAAGATTCCTGGAAACAAATGATAATGAAGACACAAACTATCAGAACTTATGGGACACAGCAAAAACAGTACTGAGAGGAAAATTTATAGCTTTGCAAGCACACATCAGGAAGGAAGAAGAAGCTTACCTGAGTAGCTTAATGACACAGCTCATAGAACTAAAAAGTGCTCAACAAAGGACCCAAAAATAGGGAGGCATAAGGAAATAACAATACTGAGAGCAGAAATCAATGAAGTGGAAACCCAAAAAACAATCCAAAAGATCAACGAAAGCAGACGTTGGTTCTTTGAAAAAATAAACAAGATTGATAGACCACTGGCAAAAGTAACAAAGAAAGAGAAACTTGATAATGCGTATCACTAATGAAAAAGGAGAGATCAGGGGCCCGGGAGATAGCATGGAGGTAAGGCATTTGCCTTTCATGCAAGAGGTCATCAGTTCAAATCCCGGTGCCCCATATGGTCCCCCGTTCCTGCCAGGAGCAAATTCTGAGCATGGAGCCAGGAGTAACCCCTGAGCACTGCCGGGTGTGACCCAAAAACCAAAAAAAAAAAAAAAAAAAAAAAAGA
>PVKC010011970.1:0-24161 GCA_004027635.1 Crocidura indochinensis | reverse complement strand
GAAATTGCTCCTGGCAGGCACGGGGGACCATATGGGGCACCAGGATTCGAACTGATGACCTTTTGCATGAAAGGCAAACGCCTTACCTCCATGCTATCTCCCGGGCCCCCCTTGTTAACTTTTAAGGGCCAATTCTCTCAGCCTTTCATAAGCACTTATGTTCATATGTTTTACTTTCTTGAGCCTTGTTGACTATAGAAAGACATCAGGAATTGAGACTTCATCCATTTTGCTTAGTCAGAGGTTTGCTTCTCCTAATAATTCACATTTATAGTTCACCTCACTAGTAGGTAGACATGGAGTTGTTAATAGCTTCTCTGCAAAGGAGACTTCTGAATTAAGATCTGGAATTTGGGCTTAACAGGAAGTCAGTACAAAAATATACAAATCCTGAATATCCTACAGAATTTGGGATACAAGTTCTTGGAGAGGAAAATTTTATATTAACTTGACCACACGTATTAGCATCAAGTTCATTCTCTTGTAATTTTAAATATATGGAGAATTATAATTCCCTTGTAATTCATGTTACTGTAGGGTAAGATAGTGATCAGAGCTATTAACACATTTTATTCCATATTATCTTTCAATATCTAGTGTCTTTTCTTGTTTGAAAGCACAGACAGTTGTGCTAGCCAGATGAGAAATCAGATAAGAATATTCTCTTAAATTCTGACTTCCCGTGACATCTTTAGATTCTAACTTATCACTTTCCAATTCTTAGTGCTAAACTTTAAGCAAGGATTTTAAGTTTCTATTGTGTTTTTCAAAATTAGAAAATTCATAATGTAATATAAGAAGGTATAAAGATCAGTTGGTACCAGGTCATTTTGAGAAACTTGCATCATTCTTCCCCCTTTTCTACTGTTTATGTAACATAGACTTGAAATAATAAATATCAGATTATTTTATTTATTTATTTATTTGCTCACACCTAATGGTGTTCGGGCAATTTCTGAATCTATGCTCAGGAGTTACTTTTGGCAGTGTTTGGGACCACATCGGGTGCTGGGGAGCAATCTCAGTTTGAACTCCTGAAATGAAAGAATCCTACTCTGTGTACTATCCTTCTGACACTAAATAGAAAAATTTTAAAGTTTACTTTAATAGTGGAATTCTTTTAAAATTTCAGAGCAAAATTTCAGTAGCTGTGGAAAATTTCCCTGCTTAGAGTCTCTAATTATCAGCATCATAGATGACAGACTGACTGTCTGGTGAGCCATCACTAAACTCTGGATATTAATTTTCACATTTGCAAAAGAGAATGTGTCTGGGCTAGATTAACACCAGCTAATCTATTACTAAATATTATTTAAATAGAACCTTTCTATCTGGATTAATGTCTCCCCTGGATTTTTTAAATTTTGTCCTTTACTTCCCTAAAAAATGTCATATTTTACTTTGGAACCTGAGCAGTGGTACAAGCTATAATGCATCTGCCTTGCCTGCACTAGCCTAGGATGAACCATGGTCCCCTAAGCCAGGAGCAATTTCTGAGCGCATAGCCAGGAGTAACTCCTAAGCATCACAGGGTTTGGCTTCAAAACAAGCAAACAAACAAAAATATATTTACTTAGCTCTAATTACCCTGAATATGCTATTTGCATGTCATTAAAAACACAATTTTATCATGGTTACAATAGAATAATAATTTGGTAGTAATATTTTAAGTGAACGAATGTGACATTTATACTTCTATGGCATGAATTCTACAGTTATATTTCACATGTGAAATGTACATGATGTGTATAGTCTTAGAAAACTCTTAAGAAGGTTTTCACAGTTGACCACATGTCTGTTCTCAAGACTAGAAAGATGCAAGAATAGAATACATGAATATGTTTGAAGTTCTCAAAATGATTCATAGGAAATTTAATTTTAGTTTAAGGATTTTTTTTTTGGTTTTTGGGTCACACCCAGCAGTGCTCAGGGGTTACTCCTGGCTCCATGCTCAGAAATTGCTTCTGGCAGGCACAGGGGACCATATGGGGCACCAGGATTCGAACCGATGACCTTTTGCATGAAAGGCAAATGCCTTACCTCCATGCTATCTCCCGGGCCCCTAGTTTTAGGATTTAAAAAGGATCAACGAATGATGTGTACATCAAATGGATTTCATTAAACTGTTAATGCAATACACTGAATCTACTAAATTATCCCAAGTTTAATAGCCCAAGTTATTAAACTTGATTAGTAAAAGACATTCCTTCTCAAGTCAACTTTATAAAATAGGATGAATATAAATCTATATTTAGACAATCCACTGTCATTTGAAAAGTGATTGCTTCCTTTTAATGTAGTAATTTTAATACATTTACATAAATTTATATAAATGTTATTCTACTTGACTTTTTTAATGCTTATCATTTAAAGAATAAGATGTATTGAGATTCAAGCCAGAAATTTTTACAAGATTTGCTAATTTATTTGCTAATTATTCTATGAATCATGTTGTAAAAGAAAGAGATTGACAAAAAATTTTGCTGATGCTATAGTCAGGTACTTCTAAGACAAAGAGAGGAAAAGCTGTAGTAAAAGCAATAGATTGGGTACTATTGCATATAAACTCAGAAATCTGAGCAAAATAGACATACATATTTAACATGTATAATATTTTTAAACTTTCAAATGATAAGAAAGGAATATATATATATTTTTTGGTTTTTGGGTCACACCCGGCAGTGCTCAGGGGTTACTCCTGGCTCCATGCTCAGAAATTGCTCCTGGCAGGCACAGGGGACCATATGGGGCACCGGGATTCAAACCGATGACCTTTTGCATGAAAGCCAAACGCCTTACCTCCATGCTATCTCCCGGGCCCCAAGAAAGGAATATTTGATATAAGGAAAAAGGAACAAAGGTTAAAGAAAAAGGAAAGAAACAAAAGAAAAATAGAAAAAGAAAGAAATAGAAAGAAAAAAGAAGAAAAGAAAGAAGAAAAGATAAAGAAGTAATTTGACTTGAAATGAGGACAAAGAATGAAGAAAAAGCAAAAAAAAAAAAAAGTGAAGAACATTCATGAAGTTTTTCTTCAATCTGAGACTAAATGTCTCTCCAGAGAAATATTTCCGAATGATCATTCTGGCAACTCAAATTCTATAATTGGACAGTGTTGATAATTCAATATTTTTTCTTTTATTTTATTCTTCATTATGAGATAAATTTTATTCTGTTGAAATTTCACTAATTTTTTTTATTTTTTTAATTTTTAAAAATGATTTCTTCATTTAAACACGTGGTTACATTAATGTTAATAATTGGGTTTCATTCATCAAATGTACACCACTCTTCACCAGTGTAACTTTTTCCTGCATTAGTGCTCCCAATTTCCCTCCACTCCAACCTCTGCCTGTCAAGGGAACATGCATTCAATTTCTCTCTCCCACTGTCAGTATTGTGGTAGTTGTTCATGCAAATATTTTTCTAATTGTGCTCACCACTCTTTGTGGTGAGCTTTATGTGATGTACTGGCCATTCATGACCTCATCTCTATTGTCCCAGGAAGTATTACAATGCTGTCTTTTATTTTACTTAAATCCCACAGATGAGTGAGACTGTTATCTTTCTTTCTCTCTTCCTCTGACTCATTTCACTTAGCATGATTGTCTCTGTTTCTATCCATAGAGAGACAAATTTTATGACTTCATTTTTCCTAAGAGCTACATAGAGTGTAGATGGAGCACAGTTTTTCTAGCCACTCATCTGTTGTTGAGCACCTGATTATTTCCAGATTCTGGCTATTGTAAATAGTGCTGCAGTGAACATAGGAGTGCAGAGGGCAGTTTTGTATTGTGTTTCTAGGGTATAGCCATAGGAGTGGTATTGTTGGATCATATGGAAGCTCAATTTCTAGTTTTTTAAGAAATATCCATTTTGTTTTCCAGAAGTTTGGACTAGATGGCATTCCTACCAGCACTGAATGAGTGGTTGTTCTTATTCTTTATGATGTGTATCAGTCTCTGTGGCATGAGATAGTATCTCATTGTAGTTCTGATTTGCATCTCTATGATTATTAGTGATGTTAAGAACTTTTTCGTGTACTTTTAGACCATCTGCATTTCTTCTTTGAAAAAATGTCTATTCATTTCTTCTCCCCAATTTCTTGAATGGGTTAGATTTTTTGTTCTTATTAAGTTCGATCAGTACATTGTATATTTCAGATATTATCCCCATATCTGATGGTTATTGGGTGAATTGTTTTTCCTGTTTATTCCATAGATGACCTTTGTAACTTAGTTATTGTTTTTTTTTTAATTGCAGAAACTTCTCAGTTTAGTGTAGTCCCATTTGTTTATCTCTACTTGGACTTGTTTGTACAGTTGTGTTTCTTCCTTGAAGATGCCTTTGGTTTCAATGTCATAGAGTGTTTTGCTTACATTTTCTTGTATATACATTAAAGTTTCTTGTTTTATATCAAGGCATTTTATTCATTTTGATTTGACCTTTGTGACTGGTGTTAGAGGTCTGAGTTCACTTTTTAGTTTGTGGCTGACCAGTTATCCCAGCAGCATTTTTTGAAGAGGATTTCCATGCTCCATCTTGCATTTCTTACCCCTTAACATATTAATTGATTATAAGTTTTGTGTCATTCACTGGGGTCATTCTCTGAATACTTAAGTCTATTCCATTATCAGTGGGCTGTTTTTTATTTTAATACCATGCTGGTTTAATGATTATTGCTTTGTAATACCATTTAAAGTTGGGGAAAGTGATACGCCCCATCTTTTTTAACATTAAAGTTTATTTTAGCAATTCAAGGGTGTTTATCATTCTAAATAAATTTCAGGAGTGTTTGATCCACTTCTTTGAAGAATGTCCTGGAATTGAATTAAATATGTATAATGCTTATGGGCATATTGCCATTTTACTTATGCTAATTCTTCCAATCCATGAACAGGGTATATGTCTCCATTTCCTCGAATCCTCTTTTATTTCTTAAAGCTGGTTTTATAGGGTGTTTTTGTAATAGTTTCTTTTTGTATAGGTCCTTCAACTCTTTAGTTAAGTTGACTACAAGGTTAGCATCCTAATAATTTTAAGTGTCTATAGATAACCAAGGATCAAAAAAATAATCTTTGATGCTTGAGAAATATTTGATTTTTTTTTTGTTTGATTGGTGTTTGGGACACACCCAGTGGTCAGGAGTTGCTCTTGACTCTTGGCTCAGAAATTGTTCCTGGAAGGCTCAGAGGACCATATGGGATTTTTTTTTTTTTTTGGTTTTTGGGCCACACCTGGCGGTGCTCAGGGGCTACTCCTGGCTATTCGCTCAGAAGTCGCTCCTGGCAGGCACGGAGGACCATATGGGGAACCGGAGGATCGAACCGTGGTCTGTCCTAGGTTAGCACAAGGCAAGGCAGGCACCTTACCTCCAGCACCACCGCCCGCCCCCCCCCCATATGGGATTAAACCTGGGCCCATCCAAGGACGTCCACATGCAAGGCATATGCCCTGTTGCTGTGTTCACTCCAGCCCTATCTGAGAAATATTTGAAATAATCTATTGATCCTTTGAAGAATCTAATGTCTAATATTATTTTAAAATGCATGAAATGAATAACTCATTGCACTTGTGCAGATAACTTGAGTTTAAGTAAATGAAGGTATACTGGTAAATTCCCTGATATACCAGTGTACATGCAGCAGTGTACATGGAGGAACTAATAACATGAAAAGACATGACATTGGTTATTGGGGAAAGAAGTGAACAATGTTGAATGGTACATCAATAAGATTAGTTGGTAGACTCAATTTTGAAGGTCTAGGTAAAAAAGGTCATCATAAATATGTTCTCCCTTTTTAAGAGAAAATCACCAATGTTGTAACCATTTTTCAAATTAATTAATTTTATTAATAATATCTTTATTTAAGCATCATGGTTACAAACATGTTCATAATTGAGTTTTAGCCATAAAATACACACCCTCCCCCCTTTACCAGTGCAACTTTACTGTCACCATGTTTTTAGACTCACCAATAACAGCATTTTAAAGAGCTTATCAAGTTAGAACTAGAGAGTAAAATCTGATTAGAAGTCACTTAGATCGCAATTATCTAGATTCAACATACTTTTGAGAACAAAAGAGAAAGCTAATAATTTAAACTATTTTTATTTTATGCTTGCTATTTTAAAATTTTATTAAGGCATAAAACTATTTTCTCAAATATTGAAAAATCATTGCTCTTTAGATTCTGGCCTAGACATTCTATTGTAGACAACATGTCCATTGATTTTCCAGCATCTATAATAAGGTAAAATAACATTAGAAATTCAGGAACTAGAAACCATGATAAAGAGCTACACATTGTCTCATAACTTTTGTTGTTCACATTCAGTTTCAATTGCACCATAGATTGGCATTCTGAGTTTCTAACTATGCCTAGACAAGCACCTAAGAAAATATGATGGCCTATACTTGAAATGCAAATCATGGGGGAGAGAAATGGGATTTTTTAATGCACTCTTTATGGATACACAAAAGATCTGACAATATTTATAACAAGGTGTCAACCTATCTTTTGCCAAAGCACTGCAGAAGGGCCCTATTTAACAAGGCCTCCATGTTGTATATCACCTCTTCTTTGAACCTGCCATTCTGCTTACAAATCATGTCAAAATGTGAGGGATCTTGGACAAATATTTTGCAGATAATTGAGTAAACAGTGTCCACAGGAGAATCATAATTAATCTAGCAGATGTTTGGGAACCTTGCAAAGCAGAGAAAACTTTAAATATGCTGGACCTTTCAAGTGTCAGAGAACAGGACAGCAGATATACTACAGTCAGTGCAAGAGTACACACATAGGTTAGCAATTCTTGAAAGGTTTCTTGCTGGACAAGAAGGTCCTGAGACTTCTGAACTTCTCTGAGACTGCAATGTTGAGATCCAATGGCTAATGCTTCAAAAGGCAGAGTCAGCCTGTGTCTCAAACAGTAAGTGCCTGATTAAATCAAGGATTAGATACTAACAGATTCTAGGTACAATCACAATAACCTCTTCTAGTGGCTGTTGTATATTGCACAGTTTGAGTTTACCCTCAAAGATATGTTCAAGTAAATGCTATTAGTGAAACAAATAAAATGGGAATATTACAAGGAGACTTCGAAGTAAATAACCGTAGTGGCTGATGTGTTTTCATGAGAGAAACCTCTAACCAGAGTGGAGAAAAACGGAAATCTCCAAGCTTGGTTCAGAGAAATCTCAAAGCAAATCCTGTCTTTAAATCACTGCTGCAGGCAGGAAAATGGTGCAGCTGATCCAGTCTTTGGAGGAGATCCAGAAATTCTAGCAGATGGAATCAAATCTGCAAGTTTGTCAGTTTCTTGCTGATACTTGTAAGTTTCTCCACCAAAAGATCTGAACTATTAACATCAAAGAGGAGGTCCTGATCATGATGCAGATCATTGGAGACCTTTCTTTTGCTTGCAGTTAATCGACAGTTTCACATTTGTAATGCAAGAAAGCATCCGAGCCAGTCCATCCATGGTCACTAAACTTGGAGCTATGTTCGTGAAGCATGCCTCTGTCCTTGATCTGCATCATTTTCGTATTAATCAAGAAAAAGTATAATACCGACCTTCACAGAGTGTCTCGATATTATTCTGGTGATTTGGTATTCTGTGTGAGGAAGATCTTGCAGATTATGTCAGAAAGCATGTTTATTCCTCTGCTGAAAATCATAAAGCTAAAGATCCACGACATCATCAAAGTGCCTATGTGCCTGAACAAAGACAAGCTGAGACTATGCACAGCTTGGCCCTGTACGAGTACCAATTTTGCTCATGCTATTTCCATTCATACCGGAGGTATCATAATGAATAAGACTATTTTGGTTGGCATCATTAAAATGGATCCAAAACAGCTGCAGGAAGATGAAATAAGGAAGGAGCTAGTTAATCGTGTTGCCTTTGCTCTTTATAGAGGATTAATCTTCAATCCTTTACCCAAGCCAAGTGAGTTAGTTGGGGGATAGACATATCTCCATAGACATATGCCATCATTCTTCCCAATACATATAAGACTAATTTAGCATTTCTGGTCTGAAGATTTGACAGGAAAAAATCTCTCATATTGAAATCACAATGTAGGGGCCCGGGAGATAGCATGGAGGTAAGGCGTTTGCCTTTCATGCAAAAGGTCATTGGTTCGAATCCCGGTGCCCCATATGGTCCCCCGTGCCTGCCAGGAGCAATTTCTGAGCATGGAGCCAGGAGTAACCCCTGAGTACTGCCAGGTGTGACCCAAAAACCACACACACAAAAAAAGAAATCACAATGTAGAACAAAAGTATAACTTCTTGAGAACAAAGATTCAAAACTGTCAGTCCACATATATTCCAATACCAAAGTTTCTGTCTGTGGACTAGTCTGTGATGTTTAATGGTCATCTCTGCCAAGAAATTCTGCCCGTCAAGACCCAAAAATGACAAGTCACATTGATCAGCTGAATATATGGTATGATATGAAAACTCGGGGCCGGGCGGTGGTGCTGGAGGTAAGGTGCCTGCCTTGCCTGCGCTAACCTAGGACGAACCGCGGTTTGATCCCCCGGTTCCCCATATGGTCCCCCAAGCCTGCCAGGAGTGACTTCTGAGCGAATAGCCAGGAGTAACCCCTGAGTGTCACCAGGTGTGGCCGAAAATCCAAAAAAAGAGAAAACTCATCAGGTAGTGACCATCTCTTCTCAGAAATCCAGACCATGCTAGGAACATTTTTTTCTGAATGAATTAGACAGGCTTCTGTGCTTCATGATTATCAGAGTTACAGACTTTTCTTGGTTTGTTTGAGAACATCATCCTGAGAGACAGAACTGTTTAGGACACTTTAAAAACCCTCATAAATGCCATTAGGCCCTTAAAAAGCATCATAGCAAATTCAAATAAAATTTATTTCCCACCATTGCCAGAACACAGAAAATATGGATGGCTTATCAAGGTGCTATATTGAAGGTTGGGCAGGTGCAGATTCTAAGACAGAAAATTGCCAACAAGTTCAATTACTTCTGTTGTTTTGACTCCAAACATCATCTGGCAGCTGCTATGGAGAATCTCAATAAGGAGCTCCTAGCTGATATTGAAGCTCACAATCAAGACCCATCCCTTCCTTACCCCAGAGAAGATAATAAACTCTTGTATGAGTTCACATACTACCTAGAAGTGACTGGCATTCACAATCCATTGAATAAGATATATATGTATATATGTATATATATAATATATATATGTATATATATATATATATGAAGTCTTTACCCTATTTCTCCATGGTCAACTTCCTCTCTTTGATTGGCCACTCACCAAAATTTCAGTACAACGAAAACCTAGGAATAGTCTGCCACAAGCCTACCAACCTTGTGGATTAGCCCCCTGTACTTGTCCTGTTTACTCTGCTGAAGTAGTTCCATTCCTGATACGCAGAAACAGTTCTTGGCGATCAGCTAGGTCATTTTCTCTATAGTGGAGCAGTGTACAAGCCAGAAGATACCTGAAATGCCTGAAGATGCTGTTGAGTGCCCTTCTGTTCCTGGAGGATTATGTCCTTGTGTACCAAGCTTTCCCATGAATGAAGCAATGTGTCTAACTTCATTTTCAATGAGATCAAAACAGTTCTATCACTTTTTTGAGATTTTCAGTGAAATTATTGTCCTCAAAACCTCCCCACCATCATAAAAATGAATTAATAAATTAAAAAGAAACAACTGTTCACTGAACTACATTGAAGCATCAGACATTTTCTGAAAGATGTCTCAGGAAGATGCACTGATTATTGTTTAAAGCATGGTATTATATACATTTATGTCATGTAGAAGAAGAATATATTTTTGTACTAATAAATGCTGATTGTACTTGTTATATATAAATACATTTAATTTTATATTCTAAAGAAATGTTTGTGGAACTCCAGATTTTCAGTAAAGTAGTATGAGCAGTAAAAAAAAAAAGATCTGATATAAGTCTGGTAAGCTATTCTATAATTTTATTTATATTATTTATAAAGTCGGCTCTAGTAAAATATACAGCATCATATTTTAAGAAAAACTAGACATTTTTACTGCTTATTTATGTTCCGTGATTTTTATTATTAATCTAGATTTTCTGTGTATAAAGAGGTCATGAAAACATTTCTACAATTAAATTAAAAGAAAAGAAATAAAATTAGCCAATTTTTCAGTATTAGTAAGCCCTAAATATTTCTAAACTTAATAGTCTGTAACGATAGTCTGAGTTTTTTGCTCCTTACACAAATGTTTGATTGGATGCACATATAAACATATGCATATATGTTAATATATGTGTATATACCTAAGTGTATATAAACAATTGATTCTATGAGAAGAAACCAATATGATCTATCATATAGTGTCATGGGTAATGTGCCTAGGACAAGGAGAAATGGCTATGAGTAAAAAGAAGTGCTCAAGTGCTCATTCTAGCTCTGTGCTCCATGGTCTTGTATTCACTCCTGATGGTGCTTTGTGGGACCATATGTATTGGATATCAAAAAAGAATTGGCAGCAACATGCAATCAAACACCTTAATTTTTTTAAGTAATCCCTTAATTAATTATAATATCTCTTACCCTCACAGCAGAAATTCTTATGATTTGCTTCTGGAATAGTGAAATGATCTAACCATTGAGAAAAAGTCTGATAGTTTCTTAAATTGTTTTTCATACATCAGTTTTATAATGTTGCTATTCCACTTCTATATACCCAAGGCCATTGAAACTGTATGTTCACTTAGAGATTTTCACCCAACGTTTTATAGAAATTTTGTTATTAAGAATTGTCGGCGTATTTGATTTTTTACCCCAATTTATTACTTTTCTCTTCCTCAAACAACACAACATAACTTGAACTATCTAGTCCCGCCTCCCAATTAGAAGGGGAAATAATGGAGGTACCAAGACCAAACATTTGTAAGATCACTTAGTGGTAAGCTAGACACAAAGGGGACCACTCATTCTAGCAATCCGGGGGTGAGGGTGGAGGCTATAGAAGGCAGGACGGGAATGGAGGTGGAGGGAGGACAATTTGGTGATGGGAATTCCCTTGATTCAATGTTAATATGTACCTAAAATATTACTGTGAATGATATGTAAACCACTATGATTAAAATAAAAATTATAAAAAAAGAAAATAAAGAATTCTAAAGGATGGGGTCGGAAAGATAGCATGGAGGTTGGGCATTTGCCTTTCATGCAGAAAGATGGTGGTTCAAATCTTGGCATCCCATATGGTCCCCCGAGCCTGCCAGGAGCAACTTCTGAGTGTAAAGCCAGGACTAACCCCTAAGTGCTGCAGAGTGTGACTACCCCAAAAAACAAAGAATTCTAAAGAGGGACTGAAGCAATGACACAGTGGTAGGGCATTTGTCTTTCATGTTGCTGACCCAGGATAGGCCTAAATTCGATCCCCGGCATCCTACATGATCTCCTAAGCCAGGAGCGATTTTTGAGCTCATAGCCAGGAGTAACCACTGATTGTCAAGGGGTGTTGCACCCCCCACAACCTCCCCCAAAAAAAAACAAAAAAAAGAACACTAAAGGGTTAAAACCTAAATATGTCAGCAGATAAACAGTAGTCAAATGTTCATTGTTAAATAGTGTAATACTTAGCAATAAGAATGACCAAAGAACATATACCTGGCATGCGTTATGGCACAAAAAGTAATGTGAATTCATTTGAAAAGTCACTAGGTAGAGTGCAAGACACAAGATGCAAACAGCACATACCACTATATTTATTTGACATTATAGAAAATACCAATTTAATCCATGATGGTAGAAGGTAGGCCAACTGTTGCTTCACACTCTTTTGTGTATAAAGATTTGATTGATAATGGCAAAAAGAACTCTATATATTTATCAAAACTTAGAAGCTATGTATTTAAAATTGATCTCTGAGAGCTAAATCAGTAGCTTATGTTCAGTCCTTTCCCATAGCAAGACAGATATAGCATATGAGAGAATGTACTACTATTAGCACAGAGGGATTTGTAGTGACTTAGTGAATAGGTCCCAGGACTAAAATTCCTTGACAGGAAGAGAAATACTGAGTATGTTTACATATAACTTCCTGAAACCCTGCCTATTCTTTGCTTCTAGTTTTCCAGCATTAGACAATTACCTGAAGCTGTTTATATAAATTAGAAGTAATTTCAAGTTTCTCTCCTCATTTTCTATTTGCAATTCAATACACTTGTTTACTGCTTTATCCTGCTTACTAATTCATCCCTTTTCTGCAGTTCATGGCTTTCTAGGGTGTCTCACTATGATACCTCAATAGGTCATATGATCTCACAGGTTCTAGATAGACTCATGCTGTCTTCATTAGCATATCTCTCTTATTTATCTTTCACCAAGAAACCAAACTGGGTCACTGATGTGACAAATGGATTTAAGGTATAGTATTAAAATATATCTTTGCAGCCCTTCTTAGATAAAATTCATATACAAAGAAAGACCTCAAGTAGGATTTGTCAACTTACATATTACTATTAAATTTTTTAAAAATTATACCACATTGAACTATACTTAAGGAGTCATTCATGATTCTAGCTCAGAGATCACTTCTGACAGTATTTTGGGGAATATTTGTGGTGCTGGGGATCAGCTCAGGGTTGGCTACATATAAGGCAGGTGTCTTAACAGCTATATTATCTTTCGGGTCCCTTATTCCTGTTTAAAGAAGTGTATGGATGTAAAATGCTTTGTGTTTTGGATAAAACTATCTAACAGTTTCCTTTCATTTAATGTAATTTAACCAGAAGTTGTTATAGTGCTGAAAGCATGCCATTCTGAGCACTGTTTGGGCTTTGAAGGCGAGAATACAAAAACCATACCATCAAACGATTTGCTTTCAATCAAAAGAGAAAAGCAGATGTGTACAAGCAAACATATAATCCAAAGGAAGGGTTCGTGCTGCATTAGAGTTACAAATTGCTTTAAAAGCCCTGAGGAATGAGTAATTAAGTCTAGCTGGTATGAAAGCTCCAGTTTTAGATTTCAATTCACAAATGCTTAAAATATGGGAAAGTATTTGCCTGAAAAAGATGCTTATTGCATAACTTTCCCATTGACTGCAATACACATTGCTTAGAAATCATTGAAAATTGTCACTGAAAAGTCACACTCAAATTCCTTGGTTAATCTAAAGAAATTATTATGTAGTCTTCTTACTTAAGTGACAAAAAAAGAGCTGGGTAAAAGTCATTGCCATCACCTAAAGTAAAAGCCAAAGTGTTTAAAACATTGACAAGTTAAAGAGGAAATAGCTAGAAACCACAGTAGTTTGAGGAAGTTTTATGCGAATCAGATATTTATCTAAGACATTTGCTCACACAACATATCTCAAAGTTTATTTCTTTATCTTGTCAAGAGAAAAAAAGGAAAGACCATCGTGAAAGTGAAAGTCTCGGTTGGCCCTGAATGATCTTGGAGTATACGATGAATATGAGCAATTAACTTTGATAACCACATTGCTAGGTGAAGGTTAGCTGAGAGTGTTCCTGTCCATCCCATTCCCATTCCCAACATAGATGGAAGTAGATTTTAAAAGGGAGAAATCACACTTTAAGGCTAGGATATAAAGAAGGCCCTCACTACTAAGCTGAGAGTGTAAATAATTGATACACCAACTTGAAAAAATGATGTGAATAATTCACAAAATTAGAAAATTAGTATAATCCCACTTCTATATTTATATAAAGAAAAAATATCTATCTTGAAAATGTATTTGTACTTGCATTTTATTGAAACATTTTTATAATAATCAAGATATGAAAGCAATCTGTGCGTATATATATATAGGTAAAAAGTCAAAGAAATTGTGATATGATGTATATACACATATATGTTTAGGTTTATAAAATAAAATATGGTTTAACCATGAAAATAAGATTTATTTCCACTTGAGCTAAATCACAAGGAAATTAGATTATGTGAAGGAACTATACTAATTGAAGAGGATTCAATTAAGGACAAAAAAATGCATGATTTCACATATATAAGGGTAAAAAATTTAACCCATAAAACAAGAGTAAAATGGTGGTTGCCAGGACCGCAGAAGTGGTGGAAAAACACTTAAAAGCAAACAAACTTTAATTTATAAATTGAATAGTTTTGAGTTATCAGCTTCTACCATTGTAAATATAACTAATTATATTGTATAAAATACTTGAAAGTTGTATGATAGTTGGATAATATTCCCTTCATGACATCTGGAACACATGACAACTATATGAGCTAAAGATTGCTAATTATTCTCATGATAAACATTTCACAAGGGAAATGCATATCATGATCAAATTATAAGCCCTAAACTTTCACAATATTATACAACAATTATATATTTTTTGAGAAAATCCCTTTATAAATAAATGTTAGAACTAAGGGCCAAATTGGTGCAAGCTGTAGGGTGTTTACCTTGCAAGCACTGACCTAAGACAGACTGCAGTTCAGTTCCCCTGGCGTCCCATATGGTCCCCAAGTCAGGAGTGATTTCTGAGCACATAGCCAGGAGTAACCCAGGAGTGTCAAAGGGTATGCTTCGCCCACCCCCAAAAAAACACGAAAAGCAACCCAAAATATATAAATAAATAAATAAATGTTAAAAAATCTTCATGCAAAATTCAAGTATTTTAATTAGTAAATAGATTTTAAATAACTCAGTTAATCCTATTTCAAAATAAACTTGACAAATTTAACATATTTTCAAGTAAGCACATCAGCTTTAAAAAAAAAAGTCACTCAGAACTTATACAAATAAAATAATGATAGTCAAAACTCAAGGCCCCTGGACAGCAGATTGTGCTTAACAAAAAAGTAAAATTGAATCAAGGCTTAAAATGATCAAATTTAACACAAATATTCTGTGTTTTTATTTACGAGTGTGACTTATGGGAAATGAAACAGAGAAAAGTTAGGCATAGTAAGACATAATAGGGCATCTTAGAAAAAAATAAATTTATAACCTATTTAAGAAAATGAATTCACAATATAATAATTTCCAAAATAACTTTTTATAGTTAGATAAAAATTATATTTATTTTTGAAGTGCCCTAGAAAAAGAGAAAATAAAGGGAATAAAATAAAGGGAAAAAAAGGAGAAAATAAAGAGAAAATAAATTAAATCTCATTATAAATAATATGAAATTCTTAAAATAATGGCTAAATGAATTCTTCTAAATTAAATAGTTGTCTATTTGGGATTAAATATCCCAAATAGATTAACAAATAGTATATATTAATATAAGGAATATGGTGTTCCAAAACATATATATGAAGTGCATTTATATAAACACATTTTATGTTTTAAGATTATGGGTATTGTTTTTTATGAATAAATTTATACCATCATGTGGCAGTCCTCATTTAGAGCCAGAACTACATATGGTTCCCTGAACTTATCCACAAAGGATCTTTGAGCAGAGACAGGGTAAGCCTTGAGCACCAAAGCAATTGGCCCAAACATCGTAAATATCAAAATCTGGAGAACATGTTAAATATGAATAGTACACACATACAAATGTGTTTATACATGAGTATATAACATTATTTCAAGAATATATGTAAATTAATATAGGATATAAGAAGCTTTTCAAATTAATGCAGAAAATTTCTTAATTAAGGATGACACAATTGACAAAACATTTGAGAAAAAATGGCTTTTTTAGTGCTTCACAAAAATGAATCAAGATGGTTTAAATTATTTGGCACTTTCCTTGAATATGCAAGCCCCAAGCTTAATCTACGACAAACATTGTCCCTAAACACCAACAATATAGTCCTGGAGTCCCCCAAGCATCTTGATCTAGTATAATTATAATGGCTTCTTTGCACCATTGTGGGCCTATATGGCCCCAGGTTCTGGCCTTCAATAGTCTGGATCAATTGGCTGATATATCTGAGGTTAGACCTTGGGGAAACTCCTGAGTACTGCTTTTGAAACTCAAAATTATTTGTAAAGTTATTCATGTTTATTATTTATGTCATATGATGTTTTTAAAGAATCTTGGCTTTCAGGAGAATCTTTTGAGCATGACATAAATATGAGAAAAAGAGAAATATTTAGATAGTACTACATATGTTAATTTGATAAGTAAATGACAAATTAAACATAAAAGTGAGTGCACTTTGATGTGTCTATAACAGAGGGTTATTACAACAAAGAGTTTTGCAAATGGCAAAAACCTTTCTTATTAAATACATTATGTACATTTCAATAGGGTTTCTTTTAAATAAAGAAATAGAAATAGAGGTAATTAATAAAATTAAAATTATAATCAAATTCACTGCTGATTAGATAGACTTTTTATAGACTGCCAAAATGGAAGGATGAGCATAGTGGCAGTATTGGGACTAATCATTTTCATTTATCTATTGCCAGGATCTCTTAGAACTCACCTAGGATATTTGTATCAAATTGTTAAGCCTTCAAACACTTGTCTTAGAAATGCTACTTCAAAGAAATGAATTATATAGATATACTGGAAGGCATGTGCAAAAATTTATGTGCATATAATAATAACCAAATCAACTTTAATAATAAAATTTAGAAAACAATCAATTTTATTGTTTAAATAAAGGTAACCTTTTAAAGTCTCTATTACAATATTTCTTTACATAATATCCCATGTAAAAAATGGGTCACAAAAATTAAAAATTTTTTTTACTTAAAAGTTTTAAGTTGTGCATTAATATTTGTGTGGGCAAAAGTGTGGATGACATAACTTAAAGTGTTATTAAAACTTTGTCAATGAAAGGTTTATTCTTTTTATATTTCCTCTATAGTTTTTTGTATAGTAAGCAATTCTTGCTTTTATATTTAGAAGAGAAATTTTTTAAGTCAAATAATAAAGCAGAAAATTAGACCCAGTGCTTTTCAAGACAGACCACTGTTATCAGGAAAATTCAATACCATAATTTTTTGTTCTCTAACAATGACTAAATTAATAAAGCACTACTGTATCTTGTGTGTGCAGAAGCAATTGCTAAAATGAAAATAAAAGTGCTTACAAGGAATATCTTTGAGTAAATATCAGTATAGTACCTCCTAAACTTATATTTTTGAGAATTACTTCAATTACTAAACTTCCCAAACCCTTTGCAAAGTATTCTCCTCAAATATATATAATTGTCCAATTTGTATCATGATTCATGTGTTTTTGTCTTTCTATCTTATTAACATATCATCTCTTACTAATGGATGATATAAATAATACAATATATAATACATTTTTCCATGATAATCTATGGAAATAAATTTATTTTATAGCTAAAATGTAATGCTTAGGAAAATTGAAGATGGATTCCATACAAAACAGAAAACGGACTACTAAAGTGTAGTCTCTAGTTACGGATTTTAAAGAACAGCTTTCAAAGTTTCCAAGTTAATTTTAGATGGTATCCAAAATGAATGTTTTTTGTTTCCTTAGCCACCTTCGAGAGCTGGGATTTTGTATACTAAAGCCATTGAGAGTGGACATTTTCTGTCATAGTATATGAAAAGCAATATTAAGTATAAACTTTTCTCCCTACAGTTTGAAGGTTTGAATACATATCTATTTTTCTTTTTTTTTTTTCGTGAATACATATCTGGAATTAAAGAGAAAAAAGAGCTAATTTGATTACAGTGTCCTTTATTACTTCCTCTAAGCTACAGATACATTATGAGATTCTTCACTATTCCTTGGATAAGTAGAGTTTCATTAACTTCTATGAGGTTGGTCAGACACTGATTTTGGAAGAATAAATTTGTAGATGCAGGAAATGTTTGTGGACCTATTTTTATAAATGGATTTGTTTCCTTTTTCTCCCACCAAACCTGACCAAGCTTTGAAGCCCTCACTGTGCATTCTTAACCTTTGTATTTGGGAGGAATGAAGAGCATTCTGGAACTTTATTAGGACTTTCCATATCCCTTTAGAAGAGTAATGCTTGTGTCTGGAAGAGCAGTTGAGTAGACTAGGGATGGAAGTAGAGGGGGATGTGTCAGCGTTACAGATCTGACCTCACCTCTCCAAGGTGATTCTGAGCATATGCAACAAGACCATCAAATAATTTTGGGAAAGAACCTGTATCCAAATGGCTTGCAGAGAAAACAGACTTAACTTTGGGAGAGACTTCAAAGGAATATCGCTTGGTCTCAGCTTCCTAGCTTCTTCTTCTTCTTCTTCTTCTTCTTCTTCTTTTTTAATCAAAGTGGATTACAAATCTTTCACAACAATATTTTAGGTACATAGTGACATTGAATCAGGGGCGTTCCCAACACCAATGTTGTCTTCCCTCCACCCCGTTCGCAGAATTCATCCCATATTCCCCTCTTTTACCCCCCAGGTTGCTAGTATAGGTGGTCCTCTCTGTGTCTCGTATGTTGTAAATTGGGTATCGATTTTGTTGTGGTTGACTTTGGATTTGGTGTTTAAGTTTGATCATTTTATTTTATTTCTATTTAATGTTCATATGACTGTTGGGTCTTGGTACCCTCCTTTATTTCCCCCTCCATTTGTGAGGTGGAACAAGATGGTTCAGGTTGTGTGGTTCTGTCTGAAGGAAAGAGAAAAAAAATAATAAAATAATATGGGGCAAAATCAAACAAGCCAAAAATGGAAGAGTTCTTCTGGAGGCTATATCTATCAGTTTAAGAGCAAAGGTAGCTTCTTTTTTTTTTTTTTTTTTTGGTTTTTGGGTCACTCCCGGCAGTGCTCAGGGGTTACTCCTGGCTCCATGCTCAGAAATTGCTCCTGGCAGGCACGGGGGACCATATGGGGCACCGGGATTCGAACCGATGACCTTTTTGCATGAAAGGCAAACACCTTACCTCCATGCTATCTCCCGGGCCCCAAAGGTAGCTTCTTAATCAAGAGCCAACATTCGCATCTGATTCAGAGCTCAGAGAACTGTGGCCCCCTCTGCTCCACAACTCTGCACTCCCTCTATATCCTGCATTTCTTCTTGAGAATTCTGTTGCAATATTGTCTTACACGAAACAATCACTAAGTTAAAGAGGAACTATCAGATCTCTACGTTCTTTAAGTAGGGGTTTTCTTGAAAGACATGTCATTTTATTAAAATAAAATCTTTATCTTTTTCTTGAAAAAATGTTCTTTGCTTATTTTGTTTAAAGTTCTTATTTTTTTCATTGTTAAAGTATTTCTATTTTCTTCATTTTGCTGCCTGGATCTCCATGATATTATGATTTATGTATCTCTGTCTAATTCATTCTACAGGCTGAAAGTTAGAACTGAAGTACTGATCAGATCTAGGTTCAAATTTAATAATTTTGGATTATGATTTTAGGGAAATAGACTCCTCTAGAAATGATTCAATCTTTCTTTTTTTCTCCCTCTCCTTCAACCTTTCTTTATCAAATATATTTTTTATAGATAATACATTTACATCTCACTGTGAAAATAAATACTTTGATGTAAAGAATGTTGGAATTGCCAAGATCTCTGAAATGTAAAGTTCATCGGTTCAACTTTGTTTTAAATTTTATTTTGACTCATACTTTTCAGATTTTTTTCAATAAAACAAATATTTTAATCATCAAATATTCTTTTCTATACCCCTCAGTTTAGGGACCCTTGAAATGTTATTATAACTAGTATCCAATATTTTTTATTTTGTCTTTATGATTATATTATAGTTAATGAAATCAAATTTAATCTAGCTGAGAACATAATTAATATAAAATTGAAAGAATACTTTCAGAAAAATAAAAATGCATTAGATAATATTGATATATTATTTTAATTTTATATAAATATTTAAATACAATTTCTTACAATAAATCAGGACTATATCTTTTGCTTTAATCATAATATCTTTTACATACTAAATTAAACATGGAAAGTTGACTTAAAATTGGGTCACTCTCCAAAACCTTTTTCTTTGCTGTCCTATTTTTTAATCTAAACTTAGTGAAAAGGTCAATATGATCATGCATTTAGGCCTAAATTACCATAAATTATCAATTTATGAGTTCTCAATTCTTCAACATACCTATATTTAGGTGTCTTAGAATGGCATATGCTTTTTTTTTTTTTGAGTTGCAATTTAGGTCACTAATTTGTGTATATAATTTGCAAACTGTGTTTTAGCTCTTGGGATTTTTTTTTTTATTTTAGTAGTTTTACTTGACACATCTAGGAGCTTGGAGACTTTCATTGATTAAAGACATTTTATTCTTTTCTCATAATTTGTGGAAAACCACTTTGTTGAATTTTAATGTATGAATAGGATAATTGGGTCAACAAACAAGGTAGTAACATACTTAAGGGTATATTCCTGGGTTTCTCCTCAGACCTGGTCTTTATAAATGCTTTTGACATGGGAATAAGGCTATTTTATTGTTATTATTCTAATCTTAGAACAAAAGTCAATTATTGAATGTATATTTGAGGTTGCAAATTTTACATTTCATTTCAATTTTAAAATTTTTTTCATGATATAGAAATTGTTTAATGAAAGATTTTGAGTACTTTAAATTACTTCATTCTGCTATTCTCTAGAAAAACGTTCAATAAGTGATTGGTTGTCACTGGATATTGTGTGTTTAAGTGCTTATCATAAGTTTTTGGTCAGTAGGTCCAAATTAAATTAAACAACCTTTGTAATTAGGACAGGACTGCAGAACACTTCAGGGAATCAATGAAAAGGGATAATTAAGTTCGAAGCTCACTATCTAAAATTGAGTTGGTAAACTTAGGTTCCTCACAATTTGAATCCAAAAATTACTATAGTTTGGATTCAGGCCCCTTTTGTAAAAAACCTATTAACCTCTTAATATTTTTAGACTTCTCATTTGTCTCTCACATGCTTTTCTATTTAGCTTATATAGAATATCTACTTTCAGCAACTTTTATCTTTGCCATACATTTTTATTTACATGCAGGTTTTACTTTTTATATTTTATTGATTTCTTATTTTAAAAAACAAAACATATGTGCTGTGTTGTCCATCACCAGAGTGTCTGAATCCATCCATCTTTATTCCAAGATGCCTTTTGTCACCTCACACTGATTATATACTTAGCTCACAGTTTTATTCCACAAAATTCTCTTCTTTCAACTTTAAAGGTTGTGCCAACTTATTGCACATGTTGAATTTATTTTTCCATACAATAGCCCTATTATTCCATCTCAGTAGATAATCTTTGTGGTCTCTAGGTGACATTTAAACTTTCTAATAAATTTGTAGGTGGAGTACTCATTAATCAAATGAACATTAGATGTTGAAATATTTCTTGGAGGCCTACAGATGCTGAGAAGACTAGAGAAGCTTAGAAGTGGCTGGTATAACAATTAGAGTTAAGACTATTTAATAGTGGGTCTAGTAGATAGTTGCAGCTGTGCACCCTTTTATGAAGTGGCTCAGTAAAAATAAGCCTAGCATGGTCCATTTTCAATGGCTGGCATTTAAATGCTCTTTTATTTCTACTTGTGATTACTCTGAGTGGCAGTACTAGTTACAGAGATCCCATGCTTGACCAAAGATTGACCAAAACTGTCATTTTCCTTCACCTAATTCTGTTTTCTTCCCTTTTATTTCCTAGTCAAAATCAAATCCTTGAGGTTAATCCAAATCTGAGGCCACTTCTTAAGAAACCTCATATGAAGTGATAAACTATGACTGCAAAATTTGGATTGAAACAAGATCTGTACATATTTTTAAATAAACTATGTGAAAGGGGATCTATACATTTTGAATAAATGACTCAATCATCCATTTAATCAATAACTGGAATTGTTGAATGGACAATTACTTTCTCTTGAGAGACATTATAAAATGTCTTGCCAGTTTGTTGCTTGGTGAAAATGAGATAATTTTTTCTGCTGATCTTCTTTGTGTTTATAATAGAAAACTAATTACAGAAAATTCCATAGTAACATGGGAAGATGTGGTTTATTTTCACAATGGACAGGAGGAATTATTTTGTGTAGTCTAAATCTTTTATTCTCAAGAATCCTCTGGTTGAATTTTAAATAATTATCTATACTGTCATCTTAGTCTAGTCCCATTGTTTTATAAAATCTTAAATATGTATGTTCTAGACAGCATTTGGTTTAGTACTTCACATTTTTTTATAAAGTAAATTTTGGAAGGCAGTTTTGTTAAATTTTAAATAGAAAGGTGTGTACTAAAGGTACAGTATCTTCTCTGAAATAGATACTGGCAATGAGCTTTTGGGACATAACCTAAGTTCTGCTCAAATTACCTTTATGGAACTGAATAGACAGATAATAATATACAATGATCAGCTTGTGGAAGCACGGAAAAGAGTGGAAGAAGAGTAAAAAGGGACTGGGATTTGAAGTCACGTTCTGAAGACTGGCCATCAAGGTTGATTATAGATTTTGGGTCTTATCAGACAACTCAAAAAAAGTAGAAATACAGGTATATGATGACTGAAGGATAAACATCAACACAGCCAACTTTATAACCTCCTATGAATGCACATAAGACTCTAATGGCCTCATTTTAAGAAGTGTTTTATGTTCTGAGGTGTCTTATGATGTCATTAATGTCCTTTTAATACTATCTTGAACAAGGGGCCTTGTATATTTTTTTGCATCGATAAGATAAATTATATAAGATTTTGACCAATGTATATTGTCATCTTTGTTCTGTTGAAATAAATGGTACTCTTTTATATGGTCAATGGTCATCCTCACTTGTGCGATGGAGATTCAAACAATCCCTTTCTTCCTGTACACATCAAATATTGATAGATACCATATATAATGTTTACTTATAAGACATAAGATAGCTTCCTACAAGAATCTATGTGTAATAATTTAGTCCATAATTTTTCATTAGAAATATGAGATAGTTAATTGGATATAGTTTTTTTTGGAGGGGGGATTATTTTTGGCCATACCCTGTGGCAATTCGTAGTTACTTCTGGCTCTGCACTCAGATATTGCACCTCACAGGCTCGGGGAACCATATGGGGTCCCAGAGACTGAACCCAGGCTGGTCTCAGGTTGGCCACATGCAAGGCAAATGTCCTATTACTGTGTTTTTGTTCCGGCCCCTAACGTATAATTTTATTTTATTTTAAGGTAACCAGAAAATAAATAGGGTTTTAACTTTGTTGTCAAAACATGGAGCTAAACCTGTGTTTTTCTTTGCTGGAGGACAGAAATAGTCCAAACCATTTTTTTTTTTCACAACTAAAGGAATTAGTTTACGTGACTGCTACTAGCTTTTACTTTCAGTAAAAGAGACCTTTTGTGCAACTGAGTTATCAGGAACATTCTTGTCTCTCTGAGTTGCTGCTTGCCATGGCTACTTAGATAGAATGGTTTTCACAGTGTGGGCATATTTATTTTCATTAGTTTTCTCTCACATGTAAAGATAACAAAATATTTTCATGGTATCAAATAAAATGCTTCTTGGACTTAACTTGAACACATCAATACACAATTTAGAGTCTAAGAATTCTGGAGCAACTCAAATATAAGTTCTGTTTAAGTTATATTAATGGTCTTTAAAACAGCACAATATTCAGAATCTAGAATCATTTATGATTTTTTATTGGACTACAAAAATTGTTTTGATGATTTCAAGCCCTTATATTTTTGGGTACCTTTGAACTTCTAAGAAGTGCTGCGAGTTTTTACCCTTTGACTTCATGTGTCAGTATTCATTTTAGTTTAGCACTCACTGTAGGAGACTGTAGAATCCATTGTGTTTAATGCTTTAATATCTCTTTACATTTGCTAATATGATATATTCCTGGAGACTGATTGGTTATACAATAATCAAGATCAGATAAGAAATAGGTGTTTTATTTTTTTCCTATAAAATATAATGGTGATTGTTGTTAAAGGAATTTGGAAATGCATAAAAGTCAGAAAGAAAACTCTTTAAGACTATACTTTCGGGAATTATTTTTAAAGTATATTACTAGAGAAGTTCCTCTGATCGTGTAGTGTAGAGCACCCGAAACCACTGGAGGAGTCAAGAGCATCCTCTCCTGAGGATAAAGTCATTTCTAGATAATGCTTTTGCAGCTGCCTTTTGCCATTGATGATTGTTTTTTCTTCCTTTGGAAGGATTAGAGGGAGAGGATACAGTCTAAGTGGAAAGGAAGGAAGAAGAAAGAAAGAAGAAAGAAAGAAAGAAAGAAAGAAAGGAAGGAAGGAAGGAAGGAA